>JAREIK010001456.1:12704-68121 GCA_029783825.1 Sapria himalayana
TCTATAAAATCTATCAATTGACTCTCTATCTCTCTATCTATCGGTTATCTACCTATCTATCTGTTTATCTGTCTATCTATTAATTTGGCTATCTATCTATCTATCTATCTATTTGTTTTTCTATTTACCTATTTATCTATATGTCTACCCGTCTGTCTATCTGAACATCTATTTATCTGTCTATATGTCTATCTCTCTATCTACCTACATGTCTATCTATCTATCTATCTGTCTGTCTGTCTATATATCTATCTGTCTATATATCTATCTATCTATATATTTGTCTATCTATCTGTTTATGTCTCTGTTTATCTGTCGATCTATCAATAAGTCTATCTGACTTTCTACCTATCTAACTATCTATCTCTCTATCTATCTGTCTATATGTTCTATCTGTCTATCTTTCTTTCTATCAATATGTTTATCAGTTTATATCTTTTTTTATCTACTTGTCTATTTGTCTATATATCTATCTATCTTTTCTGTCTATCTTTCTAGCTATCTATTTATTTTTCTTTCTATATATCTATTAATCTATCTAAATGTCAATCTCTCTGTGTCTACCTTTATATGCCTATTTATCTATCAATCTCTCTGTCTATTTATCTATCTGTCTGTCTATCTATCTTTCTATCTATATGTCATTATGTTTGTCAATGTTTATATATATATATATATATACCTAACTATCTATCTATCTATGGATCGATCTATCTATTTACCAATCTATATATATATATATCTATCTATCTACCATCTCTAGCTATCAGTCTATCTATCTATGTATTTATCTATCTATTTGTTTATGTGCCTATCTCGATATCTGGCTATCTGTCTATATATTTATTTATCATTCTATCTATCTATTTATCTATCTATCTATTTGTCTATCTTTAAATTCATCTATCTATCTATTTATCTATCTGACTATCTGTCTATCTATCTATCTTTATTTTGTCTATCTATCTATCTATCTATTTTTCTATTTGCCTATCTGTCTATGTATTTATCTAACTATAAGCCTATCAGTCTATATGTCTATCTATCATATATCTATCTATCTATATATTTATTTTTCTATCTGTCTATTTGTCTATATGTCTATCTATCTTTTGTCTATCTGCTTATCTGGTTATTCTTTCTATCTATATATTTGTCTATTTGTATATATTTCAATCTGTCTATCGGTCTATCTATCTATATATCTATCTATTTGTCTGTCTATTTTTCTTTTTGCTTATCTTTCTATCAGTATATCTGTCTATCTGTCAATTATTCAATCGATCTAATTGTTTATTTGTCTATCTATCTATCTATATATCTATCTATATGTCTATCTTTATATCTATCTATCTATTTGTTTATCTATCTATTTATCTATCTATCTATCTATCTATCTGCTTATCTATCTATATATCTATCTATCTATATATCTATCTCTAAACATGTATATTTGTCTACATGTCTATCTATCTTTCTATCTATCTATATGTCTATCTGTCTTTCTATCTATATGTCTATCTATCTTTCCATCTATCTGTCTATTTATCTATCTTTCTATCTATATATCTTTTTATCAATCTATCTGTCTATTTGTCAATCTATCTAACTATCAATCTATTTATCTCTATATTATTATATCTGTCTATCTGTCTATATGGTATATCTTTCTAACTACCATATGTTTATTGGTTTATAACTTTTTTTATGTACTTTTCTATATCTCTATGTCTATTCATTATCTACCTATCTATCTATCTATATACCTATCTATTTGTCATCTATCTTTTTATTTGTGTATCTGTGTGTCTCTCTATGTGTATGAATGTCAATCTGTGTGTCTGTCTGTCTATGTGTCTGTCTATGTGTATGTCTATCTGCCTGTGTGTTTGTTTGTTTGTCTGTATGTGGGTATGTCTGTGTGTCTTTCTATCTGTTTGTGTGTTTGTATATTTGTCTTTTTTTTTGTCTACATGCCTATTTATTTGTATATATATCTATTTTTCTATCGGTCTATATATATATTTGTCAATCTTTCTTCTGTCTATCTGTCTCTATGTCTATCTGTCTATATATCTATCTATCCTTCAATTTGTCTAAATTTCTATCTATCTTTCTATCTATTATTTTGTCTATCTTTTTATCTATATATCTATCAGTATATTTATATATATGTTTACCTATTCATCAGTTTATCACTTTATCTATCTACTTGTCTATCTGTCAATTACCCTATCTGTCTATCTATCTATCTGACTATTTTTCTATTTGGTTATTTGTCTATCTCTCTAAATGTGTATCTATCTATGTCTATCCTCTATTTACCTATATATTTGCCTATCTATCTACCTACCTACATATTTGTCTATCTGTCTATCAATTTGTCTTTTTGTCTATCTATAAATCAATCAAACTATCTATCTATATATCTATCTTTCTATCTATCAAATGATCTATATATCTATATATCTATCTGTCTTTCTGTCTATCTATATATATGTTTGTCTGTCTGTCTCTCTATCTATTTTGTATATGTGTATATGTCTATTTGTCTATATATCTATCTATCTGCTATCTCTCTATCTGTCTATCTGCCTATCTATTTATCTATTTATCTATTTATCTATCTATCTATTTATCTATCTATCTATATGTCTGTCAATCTTTCTATCTATCTATCTCTCTATCTGTCTATCTATCTATCTATCTATCTGTCGATCCATCTATATCTCTATCTATCTATCTATCTATCTATTTGTCGATCCATCTATATCTCTATCTATCTATCTATCTAAATGTCTATATATATATATATATATATATATCTATCTATCTATTTATCTGTCAATCTGTCTATATATCTATATGTTTATTTGTCTATTTATCTGTCTATTTATCTGTCTATCTATCTATTTATCTACCTATTTATTTGTCTACCTAACTATCTATCTTTTTATCTATCTATATGTCTTTCTCTCTTTTTCTCTATCTATTTATCTATCTTTTTGTCTATCTATCTCTCTATCTATCTATATATCTTTATATTTATCTATTAGTCAATCAGTCTATCAGTCTATCTATCAATATTTCTATTTAGCTATCTATTTATATGTATATCTATATATATGTATATATGTCTATCTATCTATATGGTCTATATATCTATATGGTCTATCTGTCTATCTGTCTATCTTTTTTATCAGTTTCTCTTTTTTATATAATTGTATTTCTATCTATCTATTTATGTGACTATCTTTCTATCTGTCTATTTGTGTATATATCTATATGTCAATCTATCTAAATGTCTATTTATCTATCTGTCTATCATCTATGTATTTGTGTGTATGTCTATCTGCTAGTTTGTGTGTTTGTCAATATGTATCTATGTTTGTCTATATGTCTGTCTGTGTGTCTATCTGTATATATGTCTTTGTGTCTAACTGAATATCTATCAATCAGTCAATTTGTGTGTATGTGTGTCAATCAGTAAGTCTATCTATCAATTTGTGTGTATGTGTGTGTTTGTCTGTCTATCTATTTATCTTTCTATCTGTGTATCTATTTTTCAATCTATTTGTCTCTCTATTCGTCAATCAAAATAATCTATCTATATATGTACTATCTATCTATCTATTTATCTATCCGTCTATCGATCGATCGATCGATCTATATATCTATCTACCTATCTACCTATCTACCTATCTATATATCTATATATATATATATATATATATCTATCTATCTACCTATCTATCTATCTATCTACTTATCTATTTGTCTATCTATTTATCTACATATTTGGCTATTTGGATATCTATCTATCTTTCTAAATGTTTATCTGACTATTTAACTATCTATTTGTCGTTTATCTATCGATCTATCTGTCAATATATTGATTTGTCTATCGGTGTATCTTTCTATCTGACTATCTATCTATCTATCGGTCTATCTATCTATCTATATGTCTATCTATCTATTTGTCTATCTATCTATTTGACTATCTATTTGTCTATCTATCTATGTATATATCTATATATCTTTCTATAAGTCTATGTGTCTATCTATTTATTTTTATATATGTCTATATGTATGTCTATATGTCTATCTATATATTTGTCTATCTTTTTATCGATCTATTTGTCTATTTGTCTATCTATCAATCTGTCTATGTCTCTCTATCTATATGCACTATCTGTCTATCTATCCATATGGTCTATCTGTCTATCTGTTTATTGGTTTATATATTTATTAATCTATTTGTTTATTTGTATATCTATCTATATGTCAATCAATCTATCTGTCTATCTATTTATCTCTCTAAATATCTATCTCTCTATGTCTATCCTTTATCTGCCTATCTTTCTATCATTTTATCTGTATATCTATCTGTTTGTCTTTCTATTATCTGTCTTTCTGTCATTATTTCTATCAATCTATATATATCTATCTATCTAGCTATCTATCTATCCCTCTATCTATCTATTTATAGATTGATCGATATATGTATCTATCAATCTATATATACTTATCTATCTATCAATATACCTATCTTTCTATCTGTCATCTATCTACAATATGACTATCTAGCTATCTGTCTATATATCTATTTATATGTCTATATATTTCTCTGCTTATATGGCTATATGGATATTTGTCTATCTATCTATCTATATGTCTATCTATCTTTTGTCTATATGTATATCAATTTATTTTTATCTACATATATGTCTATATGTCTATCTGTATAACAATCCATCTATCTATCTAACTATCATTCTATCTAGTTATTTATCTATCTTTCTATCTATCTATCTATATATTTATCTATCTATCTATTTGTCTATCTATCTATCTATATATTGTCTATCTATCTATATGTCTGTCAGTCAATCTATCTGTCTGTCAATCTGTCTATCTATCTGTCTATCTATCTATATATCTGTCAATCACTTTATCAATCTATCTTTCTATCATTCTATCTGTCTATCTTTATATACATCAATCTGACAATCTGTCTATCTATCTTTCTGTATATCTATCTATCTATTTATTTGTCAATCAATCTATATGTCTATCTATGTATATATCTATCTATTTATCTGCCTATCTATGGATATATCTATCTATCTATCTGCCTATCTATATATAAGGCTATATGTCTATTTGTCTATCTATGCATTTGTCCATATGGAAATCTGGCTATCATGCTAACTATTTTTTTTGTATATCTTCCTTTCTATCTATCTGTCTATTTGTCTATTTATATATCTATTATCTTTCTTTATATATATCTATATGTCTATTTCTCTCTCTTTTAATCTGTCTATCTATCTATCTGCCTATTTATATATCTTTCTATCTATCTTTCTATCTATTTATCTAATCTATCCATCTATATATCTTTCTATTAGTCTATCTATCTATCATTCTGACTTTTTATCAATCTATCTTTCTATCTAACTATTTATCTATCTATCTGCATATCTTTCTATATGTTTATATGTCTATATGTCTATTAGTCTATATGTTTATCTATCTATATGGATATCTAGCTATCTGGCTATTTGTGTATTTGTCTATGTGTCTTTTTGTCAATATGTCTATCTATCGATCTATATATCTATCTATTTATCTATCTATCTTTCTATCTACATATCTGCCTATAAGTTTATATGTTTATATGTCTATCAGTCTATATGTTTATCTATCTATATGGATATCTGGCTATCTGTCTATTTGTTAATGTGTGTTTTTGTCAATATGTCTATCCATCGATCTATATATCTATCTATCTATCTTTTATCTATCTATCTTTCTTTCTTTCTTTTATCTATCTATATTTCTTTCTTTCTTTCTTTCTCTCTGTCTCCCTCTTTATCTGTCTATCTATCTATCTATCTATCTATTTATCAATCTATCTATTTGTCTATCTATTTGCCTATCAACCTATCTGTCTATATGTTTATATGTCGATATTTTTATCTGTGTATCTGTCCATATGGCTTTTGGCCATCAGGCTATCTGTCTATCTATCTTTTTGTCAATTTGTCAATATGTCCATCTATCCACTACTAAAATTCACTGAATTGTCGACCAATTATTTGGTCGCTAATTTTGTGTTTTTTGGTCTGTAAACAAAATAGTGACCAATTACTGACCGAAATATTAAGTCGCAATTTTTCTCGTTGCTAATTTTTTACCGACAAAAAATCAGTGGTCTATAAATTACTGACCATTTATTGACCCTCTACCGTCAAACAATTATTGACTATATTCCTATAATTTACCTACCAAAATAATTAGGTCGGTATATAGGTCTCCAAATAGTCAGTAATTAACGACTATTTATAGACCATTCACCAACAAACAATTACAACTAAATTCTAATCATTTTCTGACCAAAAGCAGTTGGTTGGTAAGTGGTCTCCAAAATGTCGGTAATTATCGACTAACTACATATCATTTACCGTCAAACAAAATTTGAGGATATTCCGACCATTTTCCATCCAAATGAATTAGGTCGGTAAATGGTCTCTAAATAGTTGGTAATTACCAACAATTTACAGACTTTGCCGAGAAATAATTTTCGACTATATTCCAACCATTTTCTGACCAAAAGCATTAGGTGGGTAAATGGTCACAAAATGTTCGGTAATAACTGAAAAAATTGCGACCAAAAACCGACAAAATTTGTTAAAATCATTGGTTGGTTATTGATCTCCAAAAGTATTACCGACCATTTGGTGACCTTTCACCGACCATTGATATAAAAAAACCTTGGTTAGTTTTTGGTCGCAATTCGATCGGTAATTATTGACCAATTTTTTTTTCTAGTTCACATCAAAAAAAAAATCCAATTAACTTCTAATTTTGATGTTGTTACTATAAAAACATATGCAGATAAACCAACAAAAAAATCAAATTAACTCCAGCAAACAACTATATATGCTGCATATATATATTAAATACATCAAGAGAAAAGAACAAAATGAAATATAAAATTTAAGTTTAAGGCATTGAAAAAAAATTGTATGTAATACACTCAATCATCCAAACTAGTTTCATAATCATTATGCTGCAACGTATCTGGTCCACACTGTGAGATGTTAGGAACTGGGGTAGAGCTGTCTGCTACTGCTAGACCTGATGCAGTTGTTGTAGGTGTTGCTGTATGTGATGGAGTAGATGCTGTAGCTGGAGCATTACGCCGAACAATCCAAGGTAGATCATCAGGGTTGAACCATAGTCCTCCTTTCTAAAACTTATTTATAAGCCAGTCAAAATGCAAACAGAACTCATCCCTATCAATTTTATAGTCGATCATGCATCGCTTGGTTTCAGCCAACTAATATAGTATTGCATTTCACATCGCGTCCTGAAATTCCTCTATAGTCGAGAACAAATTCGAAAGTAGTCCTGGAAATTTAGCTTCATAATCTAGTAATTTATGCGAGTAGAATGATGATGTCGACGAACTGACATCATAGATGGGCATCTTCTCCTTGCCATCAACAGCCACATACCAAATCTAATTCGTATCAATTGGTAGAGCTAATGAATTAGAACTACCTATTGCACCATCACATTAACCTGAAGTAGATTGGGAATACGCTTGAGTCACAGTAGCTAATATTTCTTTATATCTCGCCTAATAAAAATGTTTGAAAAGTATTTCAATTTATATTCAAACAAAAAAAAGAAAAGTTAATTTTTTTAATGAAACTTACATTTGCTGCACGAGATCTCTGATCAACGAATGTCTTATTATCATGAGCCTTCGTGTGCATGTAATTGAATAAGCGATGAGAACTAGACTTCTTACCCAGCTTACGTGTCTATAATTACACACAATGCACAAGTTAATTCTATTTAAAAAAAATTCTTAATGAGAAATGAAATTTAGTCATAATTGAACACATTTCACAAAATAATAAACATAAAAAGTATAAATTAGAAATAATACCAATGCTCGTTCGTGCTCATACATAGAGCGAGATCCAAATGTGTGTGTAGACATGCCACTACCCTCTCTAGCCTGCTCTGAGAGATGATTGCCGCTCTGTTTATCATTCATCGTTCTATAATTCAAATCTTCCCATCTACTCCGCCACTCCTTAAAAACATTATCTGGGACACTCGAATCTTTTTCTTTCTTCTTCAACTATTTATCTTTGATCTCGTACATGATGTCTTTATACCGACTGACATCATGTTTGTAGAATACACTTTTGACCACCCCATTTG
This sequence comes from Sapria himalayana, assembly GCA_029783825.1. Classification (NCBI taxonomy): domain Eukaryota; kingdom Viridiplantae; phylum Streptophyta; class Magnoliopsida; order Malpighiales; family Rafflesiaceae; genus Sapria; species Sapria himalayana. The sequence goes on from JAREIK010001456.1 coordinate 20,949, forward strand.
GCTGTGTCCACATGTAAACTTTCTACAATTATAAATAAAAAAATTTTAATCAGTGAACAAAAGAATAAATAAAAGAATAAAAAAGTTTTTATGTAGTAATATTTACTTTAAATTCTTTCTAAATCATCAATTGATCTCTATGTGTGAGTGACTTCCAATTATGTCCATTAGGTTTAAAGGACTTTCTGAAAATTGTCCTTAGATCCTTAGAAATGGAACTAGACGACTCTAACTTCGTCCTGTAACCAAAAATTTATTAGTCGTTACAAATAGTTATATATAATTAACATATAGTTATATATAGATATATTCATACAAGTAGTTATAAGCAGTTATACATAAATAAATACAACATTAAAAAGAAATATTTTGATTTAATTATATGAATACATATATGTATATATAGTTGCAAATATAGTTATATATAATTATATAGACATTTATTTAGTTATACGAATATTTATATATAGTTATACACATATAGTTTAACATAATGTTATATGTTGTTATACATATAATTATAAATATTGTTACATGTGGTTATACATATTGTTACACATATAATTAAACGTATATTTATACATGTAGGTTTATATATTTGTTCATTTAATTTTATATATTTATACATATAGTAATGTATAGGTATAGATATAGTAAAATACTTTTTTATATACTACTATATACAAATATATATTAAATATAAGCTGTAAATTTAATATTTAAATATAATTATGCATAAAACTTGTAAAGCTATACATATAGTAAGATACAATTATTTATAGTTATATATTATTTTACATATAATATATATAGTTATTATTAGTTATATATAATTAAACATATAGTTATATATATATATATATATTCATACAAGTAGTTATAAGTAGGTATACATAAATATATAAAACATTATAAACAAATATTTTGATTTAATTATATGAATACATATATGTATATATAATTACAAATATAGTTTTATATAATTATATAGCGATTTACTTAATTATACAAATATTTATATATAGTTTAACACATATAGTTATAAATATGCATGTAATTTTAGATATAATTATATATAACATTTATATAGTTATATATTTAGTAAAATATAATTATATATAGTTATATATTAGTATACATATTGTATATATTTTTAGAAATATAGTTATATAAAATTATACATATATTTATACATTATTATATAGTTAAAAATTAGTTTTGCAAAGTTATAAATATAGTTATAAAAATAGTTTACTTTATTATAAATTTAGTTATAAATATTTATATATAAAATGGCATATGATTATATAATTAAACACATGTATCTATATAATATTTATGAATAAAATCTTTTTATAAATGTTACTGAAATATTATTATATTTATATGTAACACTTTTATAAATAATATATAGTATATATATCACATTTCAATACACATTATAAATATTCTATAGTTATATAAAAAATAATATGTAATATAGATATTTACAAAATTATATAATCATTTAATGTTTCATAATTGTTATATAAAAAATTATATAAATGGATAGTTTAATGTAAATGTTTTATAGATATTTATAAACTTTAATACATATGTATAAATATTTATATATAACATTAGATATTTATATAAACATATCAATGTGTATTTATAATGTAATACGTTTATATATATTAAAGTATAAACATTTATACATAATGTCATACGATTATATAAATGTATACAAGTTTATATATACTAATATAGACATTTTAAATTAACATTATATAAAAGTTTGATTTAACATTAATCATCATATATATTAAAGTATATAAATTTATATATAATGTTATACGATTATATAAATATAAACTATTAACATTAAGATTATTCGGATACAAAATTTTTATAATTGAAATCAAAATCAATAAAATCCTAAAAATCTAAACAGTTTAAGAACAAAGATTATACTCAAAAATTATAGTTTAATTAATTGTGTCGAGTCAAAATAATGTTAGGTTAAATGAAATTGAAGCAAATCGGAGGACAAATAAAAAACCCTAATATCCAATTATACTGAAAAAACAAAAAACCAATTTCCTATATATAATTAAGAGAGAAGGAAATATGTATAAGTATTTTGAATGAGAAGAACAACGAAAAACTTACTTGGATTCAGAAGAATAGAACAAACCCCACGGAATTTATGCATGTAGTTGCCTCTGCTGCGAAAAATGATGGAGTTTGAAATGAAAGTAAGTATTAATGACTTTGCAAATGAATTTTAAATCAAAAAATTAAAATTATGTTTTACCGACCAAAATTATGGTCGGTAAAAGGTCGACAATGACAAAGTTATAAGTATTTGGAGGTCAACTTTACTGACCAATTCTAATGGTAATATATTTTTTGGTCGTTAAATGATCGATAATTTGTTGGTACTTTCTATTTGCTAATTCCATCCTAATTTACAGACCAATTTCCGACCAACAACATTTGGTCGGTAGGCATAGTCGGTATTTGATCATGAAATGGTCAGTAATTACTGACCATTATATTTAGTCAGAAGTTTGGTCGGTAATTATGACATTATAAATATATTGGATAACTACTTTACCGACTATTTTTAATGGTTATATATTTTTGGTCGTTAAATGGTCGATAAGTTTTTGGCAATATTTTTTGCTAATTTCCTCCTAATTTATGGTCAGTAATATATGGTCAGTAATATATGGTCATGAATTGGTGAGTAATTACCGACCTATATATTTGGTCGGTAAATGTTCGGTAAGTATGAAGTTATAAATATTCAGAATTTTGGTCGGTAAAAATATGGTCAGTAATTACCTGACCAAATATAATTGGTCAGTAATATATGGTCGGTAGTTGGTCAAAATTTTGGGCGGAAATATTTTTTTTCAGACGGCCCTCTTTGGATCTCTAAATTGGTCATGAATTGGTGAGTAATTACCGACCTATATATTTGGTCGGTAAATGTTCGGTAAGTATGAAGTTATAAATAAATTGAAAACTCACTATACCGACAAATTTTAATGGTAATATATTTTTGGTCATAAAATGGTTGGTAATATATTGGATAATAACTCTACATACTGATTCCCGACTAAAAACATTTGGTCGGTTATTATGGTCGGAAATTTGTTCAAAAAAATTTTTTATTTCGATATCCATTTTTGATCGCTAAATGGTCATGATTTGGACAATAATTACTGACCAAATTTTTACGTCGGTAATTTGGTCAGTATAGTCATAATTTTTAGTAGTGATCTATATATCTATCTACAATCTATCTATTTGTGTATCTGATTATCTGTCTATCTATCTATCTCTCTATATGTCTATATATCTAATAGTCTATCTATCTGTCTATCTATCTATCTGTCTATCTATCTAAGTGTCTATCAATCAATCTGTCTATATATTTATCAAGTCTATCTGTCTATCTATCCATCTGTCTATCTATATATTTATCTATCCATCTGTCTATCTATTTATCTATCTATCTGTCCATTTGTCTATATGACTATTTGCCTATCTATCTATCTGTCTACCTGTCTATATATCTTTTTATCTAACTAACTAACTATCTATCTATCTATATGTCTATTTGTCTATCTATCTAAATATCTATATGTCTATCGAATTTATCTGCCTATATGTCTATCGGTCTATTTGTCTATATGTCTATCTATCTATCTATCTATTAGTTTATCGATCTACCTGTCGATCTTTCTATCAATCTATTTATCAAACCGTCTATCAATCTATCTATCTATTAGTTTATCGATCTGCCTGTCTATCTTTCTATCAATCTATTTATCAAAAAGTCTATCAATCTATTTGTCTATTTGTCTATCTGTGTATCTTTTTTTTTAAGTTTGTTTTATTAATATTAACCCTCTCTTTTGGCGGAGGAATAGCATTTTTACAACCTACTTGCTTGCTACCCAATGCCCTTTACACCCTTCATATCTTATATACCCCTATCGGGTATTATCTAATGAGACATGCATACAAATTAACAAGTAATCATACATTTCACTTGCATCAAAACATTTAAACTGCTTGTAAATATGAATATGCTATGAGTAAAATCTTTGCTTTTTGTATATCATTAGTAACTTCAATGTGATCCTTTAATGCTTTTTATTGCCTCTTATGCTGTCCCTTATGCTGCCCTTTAAGCTTCTCTTTTATTGCGTCTCTTGGAGCCTCCAATAATGCCTCTTTAGCTATCCCCGAGGCTCTTTAACTGTCTTCCTAAACCTCTTAAAGTCCTCCATTTCCTGTCTTTCAGCTTCTAATCTGAAACAAACATTCTTTCTCCCCTTGTCCCGATTAACCCTCCACTTAACAAAGAATCTGGAAATAAAATAAACATCAACAACAACCGCTTCTTCTTCCTTCCCGTTCTAGCACCTCGAAGTGGCAAAACCTCCTTTCTTGTCTTTACCACAACCAATATTGATTTGACTGCAATATTTCCTGCAAAACAGTAAAAATATACAAAAAACCCCCCCCCCCCTCTATACATGCATTTAATTACCAAACCCTAACTCTTCTGCCCAATCTATACTTGCTACCTCACCCTAACATATATAGTACATACTTTATATTTACCTTCTAAACAAACAGCCCTTATTTTACTTAGATTCTGGAAGCTAAACAGAAAACACCCCTTGGACCCCTTCTCATTTTCAAATCTTTTTAGGACCATTGCTGGCAGCCTTTTCAAGCATCAACTTCACCCCAAGCTTGAATCTGTGATCTTAAAAATGACAGAAACAAAGAAAACAAAACAAAAAAATAAATAAAGCAGTAGAGCAATAAAGAAATAATCAATTAATAGTCCCCCTCAGGACCGGGGTTACCCTTATCTGAATATTACCGCCTCTGCATAGCTCAACATTGTACGCTCTTAAATTAGTTTAACTATGTTTCTAAGTTCGTAGATACTTTAATTCTTCTAATGTAAGATAATTCATTACTATCCATAATAATTATGCCTCTATATTTAGCCGGTAAGCTAGCATCACTATAATCTTGATGACCTTTAATTCTTCCATCCTTGGCCAACTTATCTGCTAAGGCATTAGCTTCTCTATAAATATGTTTTATAGAGGCATTTAATAAGATGATTATTTGTAGTAACGATTCCAGCAACTGCTGGATTTTCTGAATCTTTATTTATCTGCCACTAGAAATATCCAACTCAGGAAGTAGCAAGCAAACTATTTACAACCAACTTATAATTATGTGTTCTTTTCGAGAGCACTATATATATAATCTGAAATTACACAAAAAAAAAGTGAAGCAACCAAACAAAAGGAAGCGCCAAGGAACAGCAGCACTGCAGCAAAACCAAACCACAAGCAACACAAAAAGGAACAGCAACACAAGCAACAATACCTTGCACTATTACCTTGCCCTATTTCCTTGTCCTATTGCAGCAGCAAGAACAGCAGCAAAACAAGGAATAGCAGAATTATCCTTATTTAAGATTCACTGTGGCTTTGTTATATAATAGCGTTTATATAGTAGCGTTAAAGTCAGAATACATATTATGATATTATCTTAGCACCCTTACATTTTAGCTAACCTGCAAGGAAAGTCAAGATACATATTTTAAAGTACTCATTATTCCCACCCAATCCATCAGAAAGTTGAGGCTTTGTTATACCTTCGTGATCTGTTTATTTTTTCTAATATAAGGAAACCCCATTTTATCTAAACATGCTATTCCCTTTAGTTTGTTTGGCATGAGTTTCTCATTATATTTTATATCTCCTCTAGTGGTGCCTATTTTAGATACACTGTCCGCTAGATTATTAGCTTCTCTATATATATGTATTATTGAGGCATTCAGTTCGTCCATAAGACCAAGAATTACTTCTAGATCCTCTTCATTCCTCCATAATATTTTCTTATTGATTACTGTCTCAACTAGTAATTTTGAGTCTACCTGAACTTCAATGTTTTTAAAGTTAAGCTGCTTACATATCTCTAACCCTGATTTTAATGCTCTAATTTCAGATTCTAAAGCCGAGGAGGCTCTACTAGATCTGGTGAAAGATCTCTGTACTGTCCCTGTATGATCTCTTATTACCCCGCCTCCTCCTGCTATTCCAGTGTCCCTGCTAAAACTCCCATCCGTATTAAGTGAGAGTTTACCAACCGGTGGAGCATTCCACTGTATACATTTAGCCCATTGATGTTTTAAAACTTTATATGTGAGATCCCATTCTTTCTCAAGCTTCTTTTCTTGTTTCATTTCCTGAATAACTATCAGTTTTATTAGTGATATATTACATATCTCCTTTCTAATATCTTTTATAATTTCTGTTAGATTCATCCTTATATTTTCGAATTTACTTTTGTTTCGAGATTTCCATATATACCAAATAATTAGATGCGGTAGTTTTGATTAAGCCATTTCCTGGTGGGGCTTTTCGTGTTCTCCTTTTCCCATTTTTTAACTTTATCTATTAATCCATCATCTATTTTACATATTCTTTTTTCCCCTTCCATTTCTTTCCATATTTCTGCTACGATGGGACCATTAGACAGCAAATGATCAGTGGTTTCAACCGCTTGTGAACAGCATTCGCATCTTGATGCCATGTTTATTCCTTTCTTTTGTATATTTCTATCTACCGGTATAGCATTCATTAAAGCCTTCCATGTGAAGGAGCACATTTTTTGCGGTATGTTTTCTTGCAATACCCATTTAAATAGAGTTTGAGCCGGTTTTTTCTTTCTGACCAAGTCTTTTGCCGACTTGAGGGAAAAGTTTCCTTGTGGTGTTAACGTCCATTTCCAGCCGCTCCTCTTTTGTATAGAGTGTGAGTCTACTATCTCTTTTTGTTTTACCATTGACTTCCAACTGTTCGAGACTTTCTTAGTGGTCTTATTCTTGTTATCTAAATATCTTGCCCGCATATAATTAGCCCAAAGATTATCGCTTTCTTTAAGTCTCCACCAGCTTTTACAGTCCCAGGAAGCTGCCGAGTCCTGGAGGCTCATTAGACCTAATCCTGCTTCCTCTTTCGGATAACAGATACATTTCCAGTCCTTCCAATGTTGTTTATTTCTGCCTTGTTTTTTACCCCATAGAAAGTTGGCCATTTCCTATTCGAGTTTTTTAATAAATTTCTTAGGGGGGGTGTATCACTAATAAAATGTGCATTAGCGTGCTTTGTAATACATGTGATAGCAGCGTTATCCTCCCCCCAAATCCCAGTAGCTCTTCTTTTCATCCTGCTATTTTCTTTCTTAGTTTGTCTTGAAGGTAACTTAGATATTCTTCCTTCAACCTCCCCTCATATATCAGACAACCTAAATACATTAATGCCCCTTTAATTTCTGCAAATCCTATAATACTTTTTATTTTATCTACTAACTTTAATTTTGCATTTTTAGCAAGCATGAACTGACATTTACTTTTATTAACCATTTGGCCTGTCTCTTTTTCAAAAATTTGGAGAAGATCCATAAGATTCATTAAAGACTTTATGCTAGCATTTGTAAATATTATAAGGTCATCTGCATAAGCAAAACAGCCTATTCTGGGTGTATTCCTTGGTTGTCTGAATGATAATATTTTACCTTCGGATATTTTCTTATTCAAGTTACGTATTAACAATTCTAAATAGATATCAAAAAGAAGAGGGGATAACGGATCCCCTTGCCCTAAACTTTTATTTGGTTTAAATTTCTCACTTAACTTACCATTTACCAGGACTCTTACCCAAGTACTTGAAATGCATCTATATATTAGATCTATGGTCAGCTCAGAAAAGCGGAACCTTCTTAACACAAAGCAAAGGGTATCTCATTCTACTCTATCGAAGGCTTTCGATAGATCTAATTTGACCACTAAGTTTTTTCCTCTAGACTTACTTCCTATTTCTTTCATCATTTCTGATGCAAGCTTTATATTTTCTATCATTAATCTATTTTTAATGAAGCCCGTTTGTTCCTGAGATATTATTGAAGGTAAAATTAAGCTCATCCTATTTTGTAATATTTTTGCTAGTATTTTATAAATAGCATTGCATAAACTTATTGGTCTATAATCCTCACATTTCTGTGGTGATTCTTTTTTTGGAATTAATACTATAAAAGATTTTGCCCATGCTTTTGGGATTTCCGCACCTACAAAAAAATTTGCAATTGCAGGGACTAGCTCAGTTTTAATCGTATCCCAGTTTACCTGAAAAAAATAATTGTTCCAACCATCAGGTCCTGCTGCACTATCTTTATCCAGACTAAAAACAGCCTCTTTAACTTCTGGTTCTTCTGTGATCAATTCCATTAATTGATTTTGAGCTTCCGTAATGGTCGCCCTAATCTCTTGCATTAGAGAATTATCTGTCCTACATGACTGACTACATAGTTGATTTTCAAAAAAATTTTTAAAGAGAGCTCCTATTTCCTTTTCATTTTCTACCCATTTTCCTTCTTTGTTTATTAGACCTTTAATTTTATTTTTTTGAGATTTTATTTTAGACATACTATAAAAAAATTTGGTATTACGATCCCCATCTTTTAACCATTTTATTTTTGCTCGTTGTTTCCAGTAAATTTCTTCCATGTGTAGTTTCAATCTCAGTTCTCCTTTAGCCTTACTTAATTCTATCAGAGTTTCATTATTATTAGTGGAGTCAAAATCTTGCTCCAGCTTGGCTACTTTTTCTTCTAGTTTTTTTAGCTCCTGATTTAATTTCCCAAAAACCTCTTTATTCCATGTTTTTAAACAAGCTTTTAGCCTCAGAAGTTTAATTGATAGAACTTGCATCGGTTTACCCTCTGCTGGCTCTTTCCAAGACTCTCTAACAAGTCCTGCAAAGCTCGCATGCTTTACCCACATGTTTTGAAATTTAAAATTAGATGTATTACCCTGGTTTTTTTGAATCATGATAAGCAGTGGGCTATGGTCAGAGCAAGTTCTATTTAGGTGTCTAAGCCCCGTAATCCCTTGTGAGGTGACCCACTTTGTGTTACACATAATCCTATCCAGTCGAGCCCAGATGACTCCTCTTTTTTTCCAATTATTACACCAGGTATATCTCGAACCATTGAAATCTATTTCCATTAGATTGGTAATGGCTATTGTGTCATTAAATTGCTTCATGGCTACCTTATCCTGTGGTTTGCCACCCTTCTTTTCTTGAGGGCTTCTAATTATATTAAAGTCACCTCCTATTATCCAAGGTGAATTTCTACTTGCTATATCTTTCATTTCTTCCAATAATGCCAACCTAGCTTGTTTATCATTTTTTGCATAAACTGCTGAGATTATTTGATCTGTGCACTTATCTAATTTGAAATGTACTAATTGTTCAGTATCTTTTAATATTTCAATTTTCAATTTACTGTGCCATAAAATCCAAAGTTTACTATTTAGATTAGCATAAGCCTTATTAAATCCTAAAATTACTCTATATTTATTTAGTTGATCTTGCAGGACCATTGGTACTGCAATAATCATTAATGAGATTTTATGTTCTTTAATTAAAAGTCTTAATCTATTTATTATGGTGCTATTGGCTATTCCCCTAACATTCCAATATAGATATCTATCCATTAAAAACTAATTTAGCTTGGGCTCGAGTTGTACACTTAGATTCATAAGACATGTTAGCATATTTTTTCGTATTTCTTGCTGTTTTAGTAGTGTGAGGAATTTCATACCTAATCTTCTTATATTTTACATGTTTTCCGAACACCATAGCCATTTGCTTTAGGGCCTCCATGGATTGGGTTCTTGAAAGATTCCCCCAATCTTCATTATAAATATGTATATCGTCCTTTGCTTTCAACTTAGGCTCATCTTGAGATACATCACCCTTGTGGCTTGAAGGGCAACTAAAAATTACTAATTCATTTTCAGGAAAATCCAGAAGATCCTCATCTATCAATGCATAATCATCAAGTTTTTCTTTCAATACAATTCTTGTTTTAGATGTTTTTTTATATTTTCTCTTATGTTTTACCTCCTCCCATCCTTTTATTAAACTAACATCATTTTCTATCCCCGAGTTAGTCTCTCTCAGGGGTCCTTCTTCTTGGGTAATATTTGGATAATCTGGTGGGATGCTTGAGTCCAGATCTCCCTTCGGCTGGTTTTGTTTGAGAAGTGAAGCCTCCTCTTTCCTTACCCAATGCATCACCTTCCTACCTCCTCCTTCGTGCTGCTGCCAGTTGTTATGCTCTTCTTTCCCCACCTTGCACGAGAAATTTTCATGCCCGAGCCTCTTACATTTTGAACAGTGGGGAGGAAGGCTTTCGGGAATGACAGTTTGCCAAAACCCCTCGGCCTGTTCCCCTTCACCACTACCTATCCATATTTTGTCAGGCAGTTTAGTTAAGTGGTTTAGCTCTACACATACACGTGCTTTGTTCGGCCTTGACATGGTTCTTGTGGCTTCATCTCGTAAGATGGGCTTACCCAAACACGATGAAATTGCATAAAGAGATGTTTCAGAGAAAAGATGGAGTGGCAGAAAAGGCAATGTAAACCATACCGGAGCTATAGGCGCCTCTTCAAGAGGAGTAAAATCCTTTGTCCACTTCAGTATACGCATGGGGAAGCCATCAACTTGCCATAATCCATGATGCCATAGGCGATATTGATCTTCCAGTAGAGAGCATTGCAGCACGACATGTTTGGCATCGAAATCAGCAAATTTCACCTTCCCCTTGAGCTTTAAATTGTCGATGAATTTCTGAACTCCAATCGCACGAGGCCTGCCGTGAGAGAACTTACCAATGAGTGTATATTCGAAAGGTTCTAAGAGCCTTTGAGATTCTTCGGCAGAGAAGATGATGGCCCGGAGACCATTTTTGTTCCCTTGAATTCGTAAAATTGGCGTAGTTCCCTTCACCATCGAGGCAAAAGACTTATTATTTAATAATAAGTCAGATTTTTCCATTCTCACCTTGAGTTGGGCTTGGTTTGAGCAGCAATGGTGTTTTCTTCTTTCTCTATTGCACAATCTAACAGTTACACAACACTATACTCCTATTGTATCAAACAGCAATTCACGAAGCAATTTGCACACTAAGTCCCTCAACTATTCCCACAACAGTTTATTCCAGGTAATCGCTAGAGAGAAAAAGCGAGAGGATTTTCGCGAGAATAACAGATTATTCCAGAGAATGGCATAACAGTTTATTCATACAATTGTTATTGTTCATGTTCCCATAACAGTATTCCCATTACAGTTACACTTAATAACACTTTGCAAATATAACAAGATGGTTCTCCCAACTGTATCAAAAAAATCATTCGACAAACAGTTTATTCAAGGTATTCGTTATTGTCTATCTGTGTATCTATCTATCTATCTATCTATATATCTATCTATCTATCTGACTATCTGTTTATATGTTTATTTCTCTATCTGTCTATCTTTTTCTCTATCTATATATCTAACTATTTGTCTATCTATGAATCTGTATATCTATAAACTTATGTATATGTCTATCTATCTATATGGGTATATGTCTATATGTCTAACTGTATAACTATCTATTTATCTATCTATCTATTTATGTATCTGTCTATCTGTCTATCTGTATATCTGACTATATGTTTATCTATCTATAGTCTGTATATTTATCTATCTATTTATATGTGTATATATATATATATATGTCTATCTTTTTATCTGTCTATCTATATTTCTATCTATTTGTCTATATATCTATCTATATTTCTATATGTTTTTTTGTCTTTTTGTCTATGTCTATCTGACTATCTATCAATCTATCAATATTTCTATCTATCTATCTTTTTATCTATCTGTCTCTCTATATATGTGTATATCTGTCTATTTGTCTATATATCTAACTGTCTATCTATCTATCTATCTATTTTTCTATCTATATATCTGAGTATATGTAAATATATATATCTGTATGTCTATATGTCTATCTATCAATCAATTTGTTTGTCTATCTGTCTATCTATCTATTAGTCTATCTATCTGTTTATCTAAATGTCTATCTGTGTGTGTATATATATATGTGTGTCTATCTGATTATCTATCTATTTTTTAATTTGTCTAACTGTCTAACTATCTATCTATTTAAATGTCATTGTATCTATCTGTCTATCTGTATATCTCTATATCTGTCTATATATCTATCTGAGTATGTGTCTATCTATCTATCTATATATCTGTGTATATGTCAATCAATCAATCTATCTGTCTATTTTTATGTCTATATGTCTATCTATCTTTCTATCTATCTATCTATCTATTTACCTGTCTATTTGTCTATCTATCTATATGTCTATATGACTATCTATCCATCTGTCTATCAGTCTACATGTCTATCTATCGATATGTCTATCTGTCTATGTGACTATCTATTTAGTTGTCTATCTATCTATCTATAAATATATCTAATGTATATCTATCTAAATATGAATATGTGTATAGGTATATATGTCTATGAGTCTATCTTTCATTCTATCTTGATATCTATATGTCTATCTTTTTATCAATCAATCTATCAATCTATTTGTCTATATATATATATATCTATCTATCTGTCTATATATCTATTTGACTATCTATCTATATATTTATATGTCTACCTGTCTATCTATCTATCTATTAGAGGTGTCAAACGGGCCGAGCCGGCCCTGCCCTTTTTTTAGAGCACGACCGTGCTTCTGTCCCCAGCCCGGCACTATTTAAAAAAGCCTAGCCCGGCACGGCATGCCGTGCCGTGCCGGGCCGGGCCGGCTAGGGCCCGGCCTGGTCATACGGGCCAGGCTGGGCCCGAGAGGCAGAAATTTTTTTTTTAATATATTTAAAATTTTAGATATTGTAATTGTATAGTATTAAATATTTATATTTTTAAAAATGTTAAATTTAAAAATTAATTAAAAAAACAAAGTTTAAATTTTTTTTAATATCAAAATCAAATTAGTTTATAATTTATTATAATTATTAATTATATATTAAAGTTATTAATTTTTAAAAGAAAATTTAAATCATAAAAAAAATAAATCAATACATTATGTTAGTAAAAATAAAAATTAAAAATTATATAAACAACACAAATGAAAAATTACCAATCATCCATTTGAAACCGAAGGTTCGAACAAAATAAATTACAGTTTCAACACAACGTACAAACAAAGCATACGATCAATAAAAAAAACATCGAAAACAAAAAACAGTAGATCATCATCAATCGTCAATCGACATATCATAATAATCATCAGCTCCAATATCAAGATCAGTATCATATGGATCATCATCATCGGTAATCAACTCCTCCGCCATCGTAATGGATGTGGATGCGACTACAGTGTCTGTCCCAGTCCTAGCTCCAACACGATCATGGATGCTAAACCTCGATTCCTCTCAATCCTTCAAACAAGCCAATGCATCAACCATATCTGGACGTAATCTCGATATCCTATCCGAAATCACGTTCACTGCAACAAAAAAAGCAGACTCCGATGCTACGCTCGACACCGGAGGAGTTAGTAGATCTCGTGTCATCTTGGATTGCACGGGAAAGGTGGACTCATATGATTTCCACCACTGCAATAAATCAAGATTATTAGTATCAGAATGTGATAGGATTGAGCAGTAATCGATATCTAAGTACCGAGACAGCTCGCTCCTATGTGATGGTCCACCCCTACGTTTCCTCCTCGCTAGCTGAATGGAAAAATCGTCATCTCCGAATAAGGTATCAATGTTCGTAATCATAGTCTCACTACCACCACCACCATACCTAGTATCATAGTATGTGAACAAGTTAGTCAACTTATCGTGAATGAACCCTTCTGGTGGCTCTTCCAGGTTCATGCACGAGGAAATGAAAGTCAGGGTGTTTTCTACCCCTTCCACCTTAACCCTAGGGTCCATGCATGCAGCGAGGCAATAAAGAGATGGAACGGTGGACTAGTACTTCAAGTAATTGGTCTCCATCTCTACAACCATATGGCTAAGCATCGGGTCAGCTCGATACTTCCTAAACATGCTACTATGTTGCATATGCAATGGAGTGCAATGCAAGTGGTGGGCATATAAACCGACGAACACATGTTCGTCATGTCATAAATTATTTTCAGGAATTTTATTTATGAAATTCCTGAAGCCCAGTCAGTGTCGTCAATAATAAGTTCGTCACTCTTACTATTTACGTAATCGGATATCACGTGTTCGTATCCAACATATTATTCTAACATTAGGTACGTGTAATTCCAACGATGTCTCACATTCGATTAGAATTTCTTCTTCTTAACATTCGCAGACAAACAGAGACTACCAAACTCTTGTTGTCTACGAGGAGTGCGAATATATTTTAGTGCATTGCGTATATTATCCAACATGGGGGAACACACCTTCATACCTGCTTGAACAATCAGGTTAATCACGTGACACATGTATCTGACATGAAAGATCTCTCCTAATGGTGCGTCTCTAATATTCCTAACAAACATATTGATCGCTACTCCATTATTAGAAGCGTTATTGAATGTGACACTAAAAATTTTATTTTGAATTTTATATTCCCTAAAGATTTTCATCATACACTCAAAAATGGCTGGGCCATCATGAGGATGAAGAATCTCAGTGAATCCTAAAATTTTTTTATTGATTGTCCAGTTAAAATCTACATAGTGACTCGTCAGACATCCATAAGAAGAATCATCGTGACTTGTACATATATCAGACGTCACGGACACCACTCCACTATATGTCATAAATTCCTTAATTATTTTTTGTTTTTCTAACTTATATATCTTTAGTATGTTATTCTTAGATGTGGACCTAGGAATCCTACAATATGAAGGCTAAAAATAAGTATGCATGATGCGCACTACCCTAGGATCTTCCGAAAATCTGATCGGAAGACCCATCAATGTGATAAGACTGGCCATGCCGTCCCTACCCAACTCGCTGGAGTATATGAAGGGAGTAAACTTTGAGACTGAATTCGATCCAGTCTCAAAAAATGTAGTGCGTTGGGTTTGCCTAGGATCTAATGGTCCTTGTTTTTTTGTGCATAGTTCGGCATGCCTTTTTAGGTCCCCAGTCCCAAATGAACTCTTACATGTTAAAAGTCCAATACAATATTTGCACTGTATCATTTCTTGTTCCTCACCCCTAACATTTTTTGTGTTATGATTTTAAAATGAGCCCAAACTACAGAAATCGTTCTAGTTTTTTGTTTTTTAGAACTTTGGGTTGAGACGACTAGAGAAACCAAAGTTTCAGCAGCCTCAGACATCTGTGTAATATTTTCATTTTCTAAATTTAAATGTGTCAGGTGTATTTGTCATTTTTTATGATTTTTATTTTTCCTAATTTTGGTCTAGAGAGAGAAACTATAGAGAGAGAAAATAAAAAAAACTATAAAATAAATTACCCAGTAAAAGTAGTGAGGTCGGTCACGTGCACGGTGCACTGCAGTCAAGCTCTAATGTTTAAAACTCAAGTTGAGTTTCACGAAAATCCAAGCCGAAAGCAAAATCCCGAGGTCCGAGAGAGAGAAGCAAGGTTTTTGTGAGAGAAAGAGAAAGATTTGAGAGAATTTTTGTTTTTGAAAAACATAAATGTTAAAGGGAGGGGGATAGAATTTATAGATTAAAGATATTAATTTTTTTATAAAAAAAAGATATTTTTTTATATTTTTTTGAATTTTTATTAATTATTTAGGGGGCAGAATCATGAGGACTGTTGGATTCTGCCCCCTAGTCATTGGAGGCGAATCCAACAGCTGAAAATAAATATTATTAGTATTTTTTAATTTTATTCCCGTTGGGGACTTGGGTCGGTTCGGGGCAAAGGGCCTCGTGGAAGGAAGTGGGTTGGGACCGAGGGTCGGGTCCAATCAGACCCGACCCGCGGTCTATTTTTCAGGAGGGGCCGAGTGCCGCGTGGCCGCGTGGGTCTTTGGCGGGGCAGCCTGTGCCATGTAGGCAGCAGGCTTGCTCGAGCGTGAGAGTGAAACAGGCACGAGAAGAACCTGTGCCAGTGTGCAGTGCCGCGGGCTGAACCGTGCCGAGTCAGGCAAGGCACGGCACGGCTCATGCCTAGCCCGGGCATGGCACGGGCCCGGGCATGGTTTTTATCGTGTTGGGACGGCCCGGGCAGGGTCGAACCGTGCCATGCCTGGTTTATCTATATATATATCTATCTATCTATCAGTTTATATATCATATGTCTATCATTCTATCTTTTTATATCTATATTTATCATAGTGATGTTCTGTCTAGCAGTCTATCTGTATATCTATATATGTATTTATCTGTCGATCTATCTATATGTCTATCTATCTACGTATTTATATAACTATCATCCTATCTATATATAAGTCTATATGTCTATCTATCTATATGTGTATCTATCCATATGGCAATCTCTCTATCAGGCTATCTGTTTTTTGTATATCTTCTTTTCTATCTATTTATCTATTTGTCTATATGTCTATTTGTTTATCTATTTATCTGTCTATCTTTCTATATCTCTATCAATCAATTTGTAAATTTGTCTATCTATCTTTCTATCTATCAATCAATCTATCTGTCTGTTTAACTATCAATTTATCTATATATCTTTCTTTCTATCTTTTTATCTATCAAACTTTTGATCTATCTATCTATCTATCTGCATATCTACCTATGTGTCTATAAGTCTATATCTCTATTTGTCTATATGTATATCTATCTATATGGATATTGGATATCTATCTTTATGTCTAAATCTCTATGTGTATTTAAGTCAAAATGTCTATCTATCAATCTATCTATATGTCTATTTATTTATCTATCTATCTAACTATCTATCTTCAATATATCTATATATCATTTTGTCTGTCTACCTATCTATATGTCTAACTATTTATCTATCTATTTGTCAATCTATCCATCTTTCTATTATCTATCTATCTGTCTATATATTTACCTATCTGCCTATCTACCTATATGTATATATGTATATATTTCTATCTATGTATCTGTCCATATGGTAATGGGCTATCAGGATATCTTTCTATCTATCTTTCTGCCAATTTGTCTATCTATTTATCTATTTATATGTCTATCTATCTATCAATCAATTTGTTTATCTGACTATATGTCTATCTATCTATTTAGCTATCTACCTACCTATATGTCTATGTATCTATCTGTATATCTATCGATCTATCCGTCTATCTATCTATCTACAAACCTTTTGTCTATTTGTTTTTAAATTTAATTGTCTATTTTTCTATCTGTATATTTGTCTATATATCTATCTGACTATCTGTTTACTTGTCTATCTATCTATCTAAATATCTATCTCTCTTTCTGTCTGTTTGTCTGTCTATCTATCTATCTATAAATCTATCTATATGTCTATCTATCTATCTATCTATCTATCTGTGTATATGTCTATATGTCTATCTTTATATCAATCTGTATATATGTCTATCTATCTATCTGTGTATATGGTTATCTGACTATATGTGTATCTATCAATTTTTTATCTATCTTTCTATCTATCTAAATATATGTCTATCTAGCTAGCTAGCTATCTGGCTGTCTATCTATTTATCTATCTATTTAAATATCTATGTATTTGCCTATCAACTTATCTATCTATATGTCTAAATGTCTATATTTCTATCTATGTATCTGTCGATATGGCATTTATGTCTATCTATCTATATGTGTATATTTCTATATATATATATATTTATATATATATATCTATCTATATAACTCTTTATTTATCTATCTATCTTTATATCAATATGTCTATCTCTCTAACAATCTATCTATATATCTATCTATCTATCTATTTCGCTAACTATCAAAAATCAATCTATTTGTCTATTTGTATATCTGTTTATCTGTATACCAATATATTTGTTTTTTTATAAATTTGTCTATAAGTCTATCTATCTATTTGTTTATTTGTCTATATATCTATCTATTTATCTATTTATTTATCTATCTATCTATTTTTATATTTGTTTATCTATCTATTTATCTATCTATTTGTCTATTTGTATATCTGTCTATCTGCCTATGTGTCTATTTGATTATCTTATTATCTACCTATCTACCTTTCTGCCTATCTATAAATTTGACTATTTGTCTAAATTTCTATCTATCTAAAATTCTATCTGTCTATCTGTATATCTATATGTCTATCTTTCAATCTGTCTATCACACTCTCTATCTATCTATCTATATATCTATCTGTGTTTCTTTCAATCTGTCTAACAGAACAAAATTCAAGCAAAGTAGGCAAAGATTAGATCCATGTCCGGATATATCAACAAAGTTTGTCTCATCCTCCTAAAATTGTTTATGACTTACTGTCAATGTAATTGGAAAGCCAATCAAGACCCTCATAGAGGCCCTCGCCAGAGGTAGCATAGGTGCTCTAAATGTACCAATGCCATTGGCGAAGAGAGTGAATTTCTAGCTTGTCAGTAATTTTAGCTGCATTCATTGCATTGGGAAGATCTTGCTTATTGGCAAACACTAGCAAAACTACATCTCGAAGCTCTTCCTCGTTTAGCATCCTATGCAACTCATCTCTGGCTTCAACAACACCATCTTTGTGATTACTATCCACCACAAATATGTGACCTTAGGTATTTTAGAAGTAATCCCTCCAGAAAGGGCGAATATTGTCTTGTCCCCCAACATCCCACATAGTGAAATTAATGTTTTTGTTTTCAATAGTCTCTACATTGAAGACTATAGTAGGAAATGTGGTGATAATTTCACCAAGCTTCAACTTATACAGAATTGTTGTATTACCGACAGCATCAAGACCTTGCATCAAAATCCTCATCTCCTTGTTGGCAAACAGCCTGCTGAACAGCTTTGTGAACGTCAACCCCATTTCTTCCACTAAATCCCAATTCATTTGTCATATGACAGTAAAGAGATCTGATGAGAGAAAGAAATAGAATCAATAGACCTCAAGAGATGGTTACCAGAGAGGGAGGTCAATCTCTATATGTTCTTAAACCTATAGTATATATAATAAAAAATAAAGTTATATATACTTATACATAAAATTATATATAGATATATTCATACAAGTAGTTATAGTAGTTATACTTAAATATATACAAAGTTATAAATAAATATATAGATTTAATTATATGAATACATATATGTATACATAGATACAAATATAATTATATTTAATTATATAGAGTATTACATAGTTATACAATATTTATATATAGTTATACACATATAGTTATAAATATGTATTTAGTTAAAGATATAGTTATATATAACATTTTTATAGTTATACATATAGTAAAATACAATTATATATTATTATACATATGATATATTTTTTTAAATATATAGTTATATAGAATTACACATATAGTTATAAAATATTATATTGTTAAAAAAATTGTTATATATAGTTATTAATATAGTTATAAAAATAGTTTACATAGTTACTAATATAGTTAAATATAATTACGAAGATTTTTATATAAATTATACAAATATTTATAAATAGTTATCATATACTATTATAACAACGCACTCTCAAATGCCCAATTGAATTACACCACTATAGAGAAAGAACTTGTATCAACAATCTTTTATTCTGGCAAGTTAATATCATAATTAGTGGGAACCAAAGTCATGCAATATGCTAAATATTCTATAATCAAATATCTCATAGAAAAGAAAGATTTCATGCCTAGAAAAAGAAGATAAAATTTTGAAAATAGCTTATTAAGGCTAGAAAAAGAAGATAAAAGAGTTGTCGAAGAAGATATTAGATAGATTTTTTTTGAACAAATTAATGTACCGGATGTAAATGTAACTTCATGGTATGTAGTATTGAATGAACATTATCATTGCAAGTAGTACTATGATCAAATTTTGAGGCAAAGTGATATAGATGGGAGATTAGTAGTATTTTGCCATAATATCACTTTTTGCTCCTGCTCTAATTAATTTGTAGAACATGTTAATATTTATGTGCTCAAGTATTTTTCTTCTCAAAATTAATTTTGATATTTACATATATATATATATATGGATAAATATATATGTGCTTATACACTACCTCACACACACACACATTTATACATCCATATACATTAATATACATTATATATCAGCATACGCATTTTTGTACTTTTTATATATTCGCACATGTATCTACATTTTCAAAGTAGTGTGTATATACTTGTATGCATGCATATACTACTGTCCACCCACACAAACACACACATATACCTATATACGTAATGTATTTTTAAAGTTACACATGAAACTATTATATATATATATCTGTGTGTGTGTGTGTGTAAATGTATTTAAAATTTTTTGATTTTGAAAATTTAATTAAAATTAAATATTATATATTATGCACAATTTATAAAATATTGTAAATTTTTTATATTTAAAACAAATATGTGTGCGTGTGTGTGTGTGTGTGTGTATGCGTGCATGCATGCGTGCGTGTGTGTGTGTGTATGCGTGCGTGTATGTGTGTATGCATGTCTGTGTGTGAAGAATATTCAGGTGTAAAATTAAATTATGAATTAAATATATGAGCTTCTATTTTATTTAAATAGTTTTTTTTTAATATTTATATTAAAATAACTATCATTATACTCATATAAATGAAGTTGGCATATTTATAAATTATTTTGTTTTTACAATTATGAAAAAATGAAAATATAGTTCATAAATAGATAATATTGGTTTTGTTTTTCTATATGATTTTTTATTAAAATATTAATGTCTATGATAAATTTATACCTATTATTTATTGTTATTACTAAATTTTTAGAAACTTTAATATTCAAACAAATATAATGCAATGCATATAAATACATGCCTTTAATGTTTTTTAAAAATCAATTATTTCTTTAATTATGTTCAAACAAAACAGATTACCATATAAATATATGAGTAAATTTTTCTACAAGTAATTATTTTATTTTATTTTATTCAAAATATATAAATGACCATATAAATTTATGAATTTGTTTTTTTAAAAAATTATTTTAAAATTTTTTCTTTCAAATTGAATACATGACAATGATTTTTTTTTGTAATTAATAGATACATTTCAAACATTATTTATTTATAATAATATAACATATTGCATATTATGAAGTGCAAATTTTATTTTGAAAATAAATTTTATTTTTAAAGTTTTATCTTTGTAAATTGAAACTACATCACATAAATATATTTGAAATTTTTATAATATTTATTACATAAACATATTGTTATTTGTTTTGAAATTTACAACATGAATTTTAACAAATGAACAGTTTATTTGAAATCAATTTTAGTTAAATGATATTAAGTGAAACAAAAATACAAACCCTAAACCCATTAAATAATAATGATTTATACAAACATATAAAAATACAATAAAAATACATTTAAGGTTGAAAAAATTAAATTTAAGTTCCTTAAATATATGGGAAAATAATAAAGATTTATACAATATCCAAATAAAGCATGTATGAATAAGATGAATGATATCAATGGATATTAAATTTCTAAAGCATGTAGTTATACATGTTGTAGATGTAGTTATATATAGTTTTTCATGTGATTATATATATTTAGACATAAGGCTATGTATAGCTATAGATGTAGATAAATAGATTTATATATAGTAATATGTTGATATACATATTTTTAAATGCATTTATATATAGTTATACATCTATATATATATATATATATATATATATATATATATATGTATATTAAATATATGTTGTTATTTTTATATTTAGTTATGTTTATGTTTACTGTTTTTATAGTTATAGATATAGTAAAATACACTTATATATTTATGTGTTATTACTCTTGGGATCATCATATTTACATAATTTATTATTTAAAAATTAAATATCTGGTATATACACACTGCTCACCACAAACACCAACACCATGTTGTGATTAACATCGAAAATCACAAGATTGTCGAGTGGACAAAAACATGGAAATCAAGTCAGCATACCAACTGTGCACCATCAACTTCCATACAATGAGAACGCATTATATCACACATGCAAGAAGTATGTATACGAATCAATCTATATAAGCAATCCAAGCATACCATGGTGATTAATGAAGAAAAATTTTGAAATAAAAAATAACAGAATCAAAACACACACTCTTGCATTAAGATAATCGATGAAGAATTAGGGTAGAGAATGTACCTCAAATCAATAAGAAATTCTCACTTACTCTTTGATTAGGTTTTGATGAATCGGTGTCGAGAGATAGAGGTGGACTATGGAGAACTTAGGCACTTGTTAGAGTTGTCTCTCGAGTTTCGACAAAAAGTGACTAAATTACCAAAATATTTAAATTTTTCATTATATAAACATTAAACAAACAATAAATATATAAAATATATAAAGACTCATTTTTTTATTTATTATCAATATATTTTCAAAAATTCATGTGTGTGTAGCAATGTACACATGGTGTCTATCTGCATGTCTATCTATCTATCCTTCTTTCTATCTGTCTATCAAACTTTCAATCTACTTGTCTATATATATATATTTCTATGTCTATCTATTTGTTTATCTACCTATCTGTCTATATATCTATTTATCTATCTATCTAACTATCTATCTATATAATTATCTATCTATCTATTTGTCTATGTATAAATCTTTCTATCTGTATGTCTTTCTAACTATCTATCTATATGCCTATCGATCTATCTCTGTGGGTCTATGTATCTATCTATCTATTTGTCTATATGTTTGTCTATCTGTCTGTCTGTCTATCTATCTATCTGTCTGTATATCTATCTGCCTATCTATCTATCTATCTATCCTTCTTTCTATCTATCTATCAATCTTTCTATCTACCTGTCTGTCAATCTATCTTTCTATATGTATATCTATCTATCTATCTATCTACCTATCTGTCTATGTGTGTGTGTGTATATATATATATATATGTATATCTATCTATATATTTATCTGTCTATCTATTTGTCAATGTATCTATCTATCTATATATTTGTCTATCTATGTGTATATCTATCTATCTATCTGTCTGTCTATATGTTTGTCTATTTGTATGTCTATCTATCTATCTATCTATATATCTCTATATCTATTTATCTATCTATCTATTTGTGCATCAATATGTCAATCTGTTTGTCTATATGTCTTCCTATCTATCTGTGCATCTGTCTGTCTATCTTTATATCAATCTGTCTATATATATATATATATATATGTATGTTGTATATGTAATTTGTTTTTTAATAATCTGTTTGTATAACCAAATGTTTTTTTATTTTAATATTTTCATGTAAGTGTAGAAAAGGAAATATTAAGAGGTCGGGGATGCAGCTACTCGTACTGAGCGACTAGCGAACCACATTATTTTCTGTGTTGATTTCTCATTTTTTGATTCTGTCACAGATGCTTGCTGGATTGGGATATATATTGCTTTTTTTCTGTGTTTCTGTTGTTTCTGTATCTTAATCTCACTAGAGTAGAAGCACAATTGACCAACAATATCTATCTAATTTTCTATCTATTTGTCTGTCTATCTGTGTGTCTATTTGTATGTCTATCTATCTATCTGTCTATCTATTTTTCTATCTATCTATCTATCTATCTATCTCTGTATATGTTTTTATGTCTATCTTACTATCTATCTTTCTGTATATCTTTCTATCAATCAATTAATCTATTCGTTTATCTATATGCCTATATGTAATCTATATGTCTATTAGTCTGTCTATCAGTCTGTCTGTCTATCTATCTATTTGCCTTTCTATTTGTCTATCTGGCTATCTATCTATCAGTCTATTTATATTTCTATCTGTATGTAAATTTGTATATCTATCTGTCTATCTATATGTCTATCTGTATGTCGATCTATCTATATTTCTATCTTCATGTCTATCTATCTATCTATCTATATATCTATCTATCTATATATTTATCTATCTGTCTATCTATCTATCTGTCTATCTATCTATATGTCTATCTATTTGTATATAAATATCTTTCTATTTATATGTTTGTCTATCTGTCTGTCTATCTATCTGACTATCTGTATATCTATCTAACTATGAATATATATTTCTATCTATATGTTATCTATCTGTCTATATGTCTGTCTATCTATCTATCTGGCATTATATCTATCTATTTATCTATTTGCCTATCTATCTACCTATTTGTTTTCCTACGGTGTGTCTATCTGTCTATCTATCATTTTATATATCAGCCTGTCTATCAGTCTGTCTATCTATCTGTCAATCAATCAATCAATCAATCAATCTGTCAATGTATCTATCAATCTATATGTCTGTCTATATATCTATCTATCTATCTAATTGTGTATATGTTTGTCTATCTATATTTATCTATCTATCTATCATTTTATCTATATGTATATCTATCTATATGTCTAAATATCTATCTATTTGTTTGTCTATCCATCTGTATATATATTTATCTATCTATATATCCAAATATCTATCTTTCTATCAATAAACCTGTCTGTATATCTGTGTATTTGTCTATCTTTATGCGTATCTTTCTATCTATCTTTTTGTCTATTTTTCTATTTATCTATCTAACTATCTTTCTGTTTATCTATCTATCTATTTTATGGTCTATCTAATTCTCTATCTTAATTTTATGTGTCTATCTATCTGTTTGTCTATCTATATGTATACCAGTCTTTGTATTTGTCTATCTATCTGTCTGTCTATAAGTCTGACTATTTGTCTTTCTAACTATCTATCTATCTTTCTGTCTATATGTCTGTCTATATATCTGTCAATCTATCTGTCTACCTATTTATCTATCTATCTATATATATGTATATCTATCTATTTATATATATATATATCTGTATGTCTGTATATCTATTTGTCTATATGTCTTTCTATCTGTTAGTCTATTTGTTTATCTATCTGTTTATCTATCTGTTTATCTATCTGTTTGTCTATATGTATGTTTATCTATCTAACTATCTGTCTATCCATCTATTTGTCTATTTGTTTCTTTATCTGTCTGTCTATCTATCCGTCTATATGTCTATCTATCTATATGCCCATTTGTCTGTCTATCTATCTATCTATCTATATATTTGTCTATGTATTTATCTATTTGTCTATCTATCTGGCTATTTGTCTCATCAATCTGTCTATCTATCTAACTATCTATCGATTTAACTATCTATCTATCTATCTATCTATCTGTATGTCTGTCTGACTTTCTGTCTATCTATATTCCTATCTATCTGCCTATCTGTCTATCTGTCTACCTATCTATTTGTCAATATGTCTATCTACCTAAATATCTATCTATCTATATTTCTGTATGTATGGCTGTTTAATTGTAATCCTTTATGTCTATCTATCTATCTGTTTGTCTATCTATTAAACTATCTATCTGTTTGTCAATATGCAAGTCTATCTATCTATTTATGTGTTTATTTATCTATCTGTCTATTTGTCTCACCTATCAATCTGTCTATCTATCTATCTATCTATTTGTCCATCTATATATCTATCTATCTATATGTCTATCTGTCGGTCTATATATCTATCTATCTATATGTCTATTATCCCACATATCTTTCTGTGTATCTATCTGTCTGTCTGTCTGTCTATCTGTCTACCTATCCGTCTACCTATATGTTTGTCTATCTATCTATCAATCTATTAGTTTATCTATCTATCTATCAATCTATTAGTTTATCTATCTATTTGTCTTTCTATCCATCTATGTATCTATCTGTGTATCTATCTTACTATTTGTCTGTCTATCTGTCTATCCATTTTCCATTTATCTATCTGTCTGTCTAGCTGTCTGTATATCTGTCTATCTATAGTCCATCTATTTGTCTATTATTTTTTCTATCTATATATCTATTTGTTTATCTGTCTGTTTATCTATATATCTATATGTCTTTCTATTTGTGTCTGCTATCTGTATGTCTATCAGTTTATCTATATGTGAATCTATCTGTTTCTATATCTGTCTGTCAATATGTTTGTATATATATCTGTCTATCTATCAGTCTATTTTTTGTATATATGTTTGTCTATATGTCTTTCTATCTCTCAATCTATATGTCTGTCTATTTGTCTCACTTATATGCATTTTTATCTGTTAGTCTATCTGTCTGTCTATTTGTCTGTCTATATATCATTCTATCTATCTGTATATTTCTCTGACATATCTTTATGTCTATTTGTCTATCTATTATTCTGCCTATCTGTCTGTCTATCTGTCTATCTATCTATCTGTTTATATGTTTATCTATCTTTATATCTATCTGTATGCCAATCTGTCTGCCTATATATGTGTCTATCTGTCTACTTGTCTATCTATTTGTCTATCTATCTATCTATCTATCTATCTTTCTTTCTTTCTATCTGTTTGCCTATCAAGAATCTATCTGTCTATCTATCTTACTATTTGTCTGTCTGTGTATCTATTTGTTTATATGTCTATTTATCTATCTATCTATCTATCTATCTATCTATCTATCTATTTGTCTATCCGTCTATCTTTCTATCTGTCAGTTTATCTATCTGTTTATCTATCTATCTATTTGTCTATCAATTTGTCTTAGCTATCTCACTATAAGAAAAAATACAAATAGCTAGGTAAAATTCCCTTGCTAAATGGGGGTTTTTTGTCGCTAAATTCGATATAACGACGGATTAATGATGGAAGTTTTACCAAGCTAAATTGTTGGTTGCTAAAAATTATTGAGAGAAATATTCTTTAGCTAAAAAATTGTAGCGACGAAAAATTCCCTAGCTAAAATAATAATTTACTTAGCTAATTTTGACCATAATTTGAAGCTTCATAAAATTCCCTAGCAAAATTAGCAAAGAAAAAATCCCTAGATAAATTAGCAAGGGAAAAATCCCTAGTTATTTTCATTCCAAAACTATTTTCACCTTTTTATTTTTTTTTTCAAAAAATGTAATTAAATAATTTTATTTTTTTATATTAACTTGAATATAAACGAAAACTATTAATGATAATGTATAATTAACAAAATTAAAATCAATTAATAAATTATTTTGATACAATTACATTGTTAAAAAAAACATAACAAAATTTTATTATATCTTATTTATCAATTTATCTAATGATATTGCATAAAGTATAATCTATACGTGAAATTTGACGTTGCTTTCTCTCCCCCAGCTTCTCTGGCCAACATTTTTCTGTTGTGACAAAGCTATCCTAGTTGCGGCGCATCGTTTCTAGTGAAGCATCTCTTCACTTCTACTAGCTTTGTACGGGTAACACTGCGATACCATATCTGGATGAAATTTAAACCTGTCAATCAAATCAAAATAAATAAATAAATAAAGTTATGGTTAGATAAATATATAATACTGTAGTATATATGTACATATATACTATAGTGTATATGTACATATATACTAACATTTCACTAGTTACATATTTTACTACAATATATTTAAGTATATACTACAGTATTATATGTATATATATACTCAGTATATAAGTACACATATACTCAGTATATAAGTACATATATACTCAGTATATACGTACATATATACTGAGTATATACATACATATATACTCGGTATATACATACATATATAATTAGTATATACATACATATATACTCAGTATATACATAATTATATACTCAGTATATACGTACGTATATACTCAGTATATTCATACATATGTATTGCATTATATATGTACGTATATACTATAGTATTATATTTACATATATATTATCACATAGTCTAAGATACACAAAACTGCAACAAATTAGTATTATCCCATTTATACTTCACAAAGATGTCACAAAACTTCACTATCAACATAAATAAGAAATGCAAAAATTATTTAAATTTAGAAAAATATCTCTGAAAACTCTTATAGGAAATCCTGGAAGACAAGCCACGAGCTAGAGAAAAATGGACCTACCCGAACTTACCTAAAGAGAGAATATTTAATGAAAGCACATCATTATCATACTCTTAAATTATCTAGGAGTACTACATTATTACAATATTACAATTAGATATTTGTTTATTATCTAACCAATTTTAATTAGTAAAAGAATATTAATACTATATATTTGATAAATTATCTTATAATCCTCAAAATTTAAAAAAGGCTTAAATGACAAATACTTAATATCATTTTCAAACCTAAAAATAAGAACTACAAAAAAAGCATTATTCAATAATTAACATCTTAAGAGGAATACCCAAAATCATTATCGCTCCAAAAAAAATTAATATAATAAGCAAATTTTAATAAAAATATGAAATGAAATAACATGCTATAATATTCCAAAAAATCTTTGGAAAACATAGTGATGTCAATTTGATTATTATTTTCGAAAGTAATTTTTGATTGAAATTTGATTTGTACGTGCTTAATATTGCATCAATCATTTGTCTTAGAAACAAGATGACATAAAAAAAGTGAAATACAATTTTAAAAAATTAAAGAGAGTCCAATTAATCATGTAACTTTAAAATGTTTGTCTCTCTCCTAAATATATAACCCAACCAAATGTTTTTTTTAACTTAGCTACATTATAATATCATGTAGTATGAACATGAGATAGTCAATAAATTATCTCTTAGTTTTTAAAATTTTTATATCATTGGAGGTCATACCCAATATACAAGACTCTCACTTAGTGCAAAATTTATGAGATATTGATATCTTACTAATATTCTGTCAAAAAACAATAAAAGCTTTGTCTAATAAATCTCAAATCCAAGACTTATTGTCCTTTGACACAGATACTTGTCATCACATAAAGACAATGACCTCTAATATATAGATACAAAATAAGAACTTCTAAATTAATCATAATCCACTGTACACCACATTTAAATATCACCAAGAGAGAGAGAATAGAAATAAGCATTAAACGACTTGATGATCCCAATCCAAAGATGTAAATACTAAATGGAAACATTCACAATTTATTTTAAATGAGTTTTCTATCATATCTATTGATCTAGTTTAGAATAATGAGTTGGACGTTCTAATTATATTATAGACAAATATATATAATAAAGAGGAACCTGAGAAAAAGATCGATCAACAAGACTAGATTGGTAATAAATGATTTTACATAGCCTTATGATACTAATTTTTGAAACATATTATTTCAGATGATTAACATGACCACTAATAGATTATTACTTTCCATTTATCATCACATATATAAAATATATATTAGTTAGATATAAAAAATACATTCCATTATAAGTATTTATATAAAAAATGCTTATATAGTAGTCATTAAAATTTTTTGTTCCTGGAAGTAGAGAG
This sequence comes from Sapria himalayana, assembly GCA_029783825.1. Lineage (NCBI taxonomy): Eukaryota > Viridiplantae > Streptophyta > Magnoliopsida > Malpighiales > Rafflesiaceae > Sapria > Sapria himalayana. Next base: position 50,298 of record JAREIK010001456.1, read on the forward strand.
CACATATATGATATACAGAATATGAAATGCAATTTATAACCTCAAGCAGTCTCCCAAGACATGATTAAATAAATTTACTCAATATTTATTTTATTTTGTCATAAAATTATGTCTAATTTTTCTATTTTTTAAGTTGATCAAGATGTTAGTATGTGAATCTAATTGTATATGATGATAATGATCTAATTACATGAGATAATCAGTTTGATATATCTAAAATAAAATATACAAACCAAGTTTAAGACATTATTTAAAATATTTGAGATTTTTTTTAGTATTGTGATCAAATATTCAAGAAGTATGACAGCTCTCTCTCAGAGAAAATATATTTTAAATATTTTATCGGAGAAGATATATCATGATGTACACTGTTGGCTTACTACTTGATATAAATATAGAGTTATCTAGATAAGTTGGTTCATCAATTGACTCAACTACATATAGAATGATCATTAAAAACTAGAGGTGCCAACTGGGCCGAGCCAGCCCGGACCGGCACGAGGCACGACATGAGGCACGGCACTGTTCGGCCGTGCTAGGGCTGGCCCGGCACGAGAATTACCCGTGCCTGGGTAAGGCACGACCCGTGTCGTGCCATGCCGAGGCAAACCGTGCCTCGTGTCGTGCTTGGAGGACTTCTATAGTTTAGACTCATTTTAATAGAATAAAACAAAAATGTTAGGGGTGAGGAAGAAGAAATAGCACAGTGCAAATATTGTATGAGAATTTTAACTTGTAGGAGTTCATTTGGGACTGGGCACCTTAAGAGGCATGTCGAATTATGCACCAAAAAATATGGTCCATTAGATTCTAGGCAAACCCAACTTGCACTGCATTTTTTGAGACTTAATCTAGTAGAGTCTTAAAGTTTACTCCCTTCATATACTCCAGCAAGTTGGGTAGGGACGACATGGCTAGACTTATTACATAGGTGGGTCTTCCGATGAGATTTTCAGAAGATCCAAGGGTAGCGTGTATCATGCAGACATATTTTCAGTCTGCTTATCATAGGATTCCTAGGTCTACATCTAGGAATGACATACTAAAATTGTATAAGTTAGAAATATAAAAAATAATTAATGAATTTATGGCATTTAGTGAAGTGGTGTCCGTGACGTTCGATATCTGGACACGTCACGATGAATCATCTTATGCATATCTCACCAGTCACTATGTAGATTCTAACTGGACTATGAATAAAAAAATTTTAGGATTCTCTGAGATTCTCTATCCTCATGATGGTCCGACCAATTTGAGAGTATGATGAAAATCTTTAGGAAATATAAAATTCAAAATAAAATTTTTAGTGTCTCATTCAATAACGCATCTAATAATGGAGTAACGATTAACATATTTTTTAGGAATATTAGAGACGCACCATTAGGAGAGATTTTTCATGTCAAATGCATGTGTCACATGATTAACCTGATTGTTCAAGCAGGTATGAAGGTGTGTTCCCACGCTTTGGATAATATACGTAATTCACTAAAATATATTCGCACTCATCGCAGACAAGAGTTTGGTAGTCTCTATTTGTCTGTGAATCGTAAGAAGAAGAAATTTCAATCTGAAGTGAGACATCGCTGGAATTACATGTACTTGATGTTGGAGTCATGTGTTGGATACGAACACGTGATATCCAGCTATATCAATAGTAAGAGTGATGAACTTATTATTGACGACACTGACTTGGCTTCAGAAATTTCATTTATGAAATTCCTGAAGATTTTTTATGACACGATGACCATGTGTTCATCTGTTTATATGCCCGTGACTTGCATTGCACTCAGGTGCATATGCAACATTAGTAGCATGTTTAGGAAGTATCGTGCTGACCTGATACTTAGCCATATGGTTGTAGAGATGGAAACCAAATACTTAAAGTACTGATCCACCGTTCCATCTCTTTATTGCCTCGCTGCATGCATGGACCCTAGGGTTAAGGTGGAAGGGGTAGAAAACACCCTGACTTACATTTCCTCGTGCATGAACCTGGAAGACCCACTTGAAAAGTTTATTCACGAGATGTTGACTGACCTGTTCATATACCACGATACTAGGTATGGTGGTTGTAGTGATAGTAGCGAGACTGTGATTACGCACATAGATTCCTTGTTCAGAGATGATGATTTTTCTGTTCACCTAGTGAGCGGAAAACAATTGACCAGGATAAAGTATAATAGAAAAATATATGTTAGATTAAAAAAATAAATAATATTAAAAAAACAATTAATTACTCAATTTATGATTTATAATGTTTACTTTTTATAAGAAAAAATATACATAGGAAGGTTGGGATAGATAAGTGTTTGATAAGATGAATGTGTAACTAATTAATCTCTTCAAGAGATGCAAACTGTAATAGGAAAAAAAAAATTTTTTGATAACTTATTAATCTCAACACTACATCTCCAATCTGAATAGAAAGAGTTGATCAATTAGAAAAATTTCTTACTTACCAAACAAAGTTTTTCAAATGACTGCAAATTATTTTTCCTCTGTTGCATCTGAATACATCATGAGAAGTAGCTTACAAGACTATGAAATTTGCTTGTAAAACTTCTAATTGCATCATAAAAGACAACTAGACCACATACTTGTCTTGTATGGAGCCGGTGGGCTTTCTCTCGAGGCCTGAACACATTGTATGGGTTGGTATCATTAACAAGTGGAAGAGGCTTCAGAATCAACCACACCCCATGCCACCAACCACTTAACAAAAATGTTAGTAAGATGAAAATATTTCAAAATACAAATAAATAGCAAGCAGGCAAAAGAATTAGTAAAAGCAATTCCTGTGATTCATTAACCACTGAAACTACTTATTGATGAGTAATTTCAAACATAGAGGCATCAAAAGGGCCATGTTGTGCCGGAATGACCCATTATAGTGTGACATATATGTATAGTTATAAGTTATTATACATATAGTATATATAGTTATTAATAATTATATATAGTTAAACATATAGTTATATATAGATATATTCATATAAGTAGTTATAAGTAGTAATACATAAATGTATGCAAAGTTATAAACAAATATATAGATTTACATATATGTATACATAGTTACAAAAATAGTTATATTTAATTATATAGAGTGTTATATAGTTATACAAATATTTATACATAGTTATACAAATATTTATATATAGTTATACAAATATTTATGTATAGTTATACACATATAGTTAAACATAAAGTTGTATGTTGTTATACATGTGATTATAAATATAATTATATGTGGTTTTACATATTACACATATAGTTAAACATAATGTTGTATATTATTATACATGTAATTATAAATATAGTTAAATATGGTTATACATATAGTCACACTTATATATAAACTTATATTTATACATGTAGGTATATATATTTTTTCATATAATTTTATATATTTATAAATATAGTTATGTATAAGTATAGATATAGTAAAATACATTTGTATATACTAATATAAAAAAATATATATTAGATATATGTTGTAAATTATATATTAAAATATATTTATGTATACAATTTTTATAGTTATACATATAGTAAGATATAATAATTTATAATTATATGTTATTATACTTTTTTTTAACAAATTTTGTTTTATTATTATACTCTCTCTTTTGGTGGAGAAATACATTTTTTACAAACTAGATCTACCCTTTTCCCTTTTACTCCCTTTCTTGCAAAACAAAAAATTCATGCATGGAAATCTAATAAGTAGTATATATAGTTAAACTTATATTTGTACATGCCCTCTCACGTATGTATGTGTTATTATACATATAGTATATATAGTTATAAATAGTTAAATATAGTTAAACATAAAGATATATATAGATATATTCATACAATTAGTTATAAGTAGTTATACATAAATGTATTCAAAGTTATAAACTAATATATAGATTTACATATATGTATACATATATGTAGACATTGCTACAAATATAGTTAAATGTGGTTATACATATAGTCACACTTATATATAAACATATATTTATACATGTAGGTATATATATTTTTTCATATAATTTTATATATTTATAAATATAGTTATGTATAAGTATAGATATAGTAAAATACATTTGTATATACTAATATAAAAAATATATATTAGATATATGTTGTAAATTATATATTAAAATATATTTATGTATACAATTTTTATAGTTATACATATAGTAAGATATAATAATTTATAATTATATGTTATTATACTTTTTTTTAACAAATTTTGTTTTATTATTATACTCTCTCTTCTGGTGGAGAAATACATTTTTTACAAACTAGATCTACCCTTTTCCCTTTTACTCCCTTTCTTGCAAAACAAAAAATTCATGCATGGAAATCTAATAAGTAGTATATATAGTTAAACTTATATTTGTACATGCCCTCTCACGTATGTATGTGTTATTATACATATAGTATATATAGTTATAAATAGTTAAATATAGTTAAACATAAAGATATATATAGATATATTCATACAATTAGTTATAAGTAGTTATACATAAATGTATTCAAAGTTATAAACTAATATATAGATTTACATATATGTATACATATATGTAGACATTGCTACAAATATAGTTAAATGTGGTTATACATATAGTCACACTTATATATAAACATATATTTATACATGTAGGTATATATATTTTTTCATATAATTTTATATATTTATAAATATAGTTATGTATAAGTATAGATATAGTAAAATACATTTGTATATACTAATATAAAAAAATATATATTAGATATATGTTGTAAATTATATATTAAAATATATTTATGTATACAATTTTTATAGTTATACATATAGTAAGATATAATAATTTATAATTATATGTTATTATACTTTTTTTTAACAAATTTTGTTTTATTATTATACTCTCTCTTCTGGTGGAGAAATACATTTTTTACAAACTAGATCTACCCTTTTCCCTTTTACTCCCTTTCTTGCAAAACAAAAAATTCATGCATGGAAATCTAATAAGTAGTATATATAGTTAAACTTATATTTGTACATGCCCTCTCACGTATGTATGTGTTATTATACATATAGTATATATAGTTATAAATAGTTAAATATAGTTAAACATAAAGATATATATAGATATATTCATACAATTAGTTATAAGTAGTTATACATAAATGTATTCAAAGTTATAAACAAATATATAGATTTACATATATGTATACATAGCTACAAATATAGTTATATTTAAATATATAGAGTTTTATATCATTATACAAATATTTATATATAGTTATACACATATAGTTAAACATAATGTTGTATGTTTTTTTTGGATTAACGCCTCTGAACCTCAAATTACTTTCAAACACTGTTATGTTTGTTCAGAATACAAATCCTATTTGTGCATGTACATACGTGAGAGGGCATGTACACTTCCAACATGAAATAAACAGCTATTAGCAATATCAAAAGCCATCTATCCTATCATCAAGAAACATCAAATAAATTAATTGGTTCCATACACATTACTCACTATTATCATTGAATGATAAAAAAAAAGGCTGAAACAGGTTGGTAGTCATCTAGTAGTTTTTTTTAATACACATGTTCAAAAAACATGGTGTACTTCAAGGTTACCCATCTAGAATCAAACCATCCTGGCCCTCCAACTAGGAGCATGAACCTGAATCTTGGCATCAAATAGGTCAAGCCAGGGTTGCAAATACATGTTATTTCTTAATGGATATTCACTAGGTTTAGCAGGATCATGCATCACCCTGAAATTAACAGGCAAAAAAAATGCATGAGAAACCGATTGGGGATCCCATTGCTGAGGGCCAGGGAAAGATGGAAGGGCCATACTATCACTATGAGAAATAAAAATACTTGCAACATGTGAGGTTGGAATGTAAGTTGCTGGTGGCCTAGTAGGCTTTAAAGTAGATGGACTGAGAAGTTCCATGTCTGGTGGGCACCAATCGAGTATGTCATCATCATTGTTAAAGAGCTTCTTCTATAGTAGTCTGCTTAGAAGAACTTGTTTTTCTTTCAAATTTGGTAGTGCATGAATATTGCATTCGCTAGCTTGCTTGTGCATCACTTGAGTAGAGACAAGCAGAGAAAACCTTTCAAAGCCAAAATAATATGGCAAGCTTTGAGGAGTTGCCTTTGACTTGAATGGTGTCAAGGACTTGGTCAATGAACAATCAAGATTATCAAATTCACCATCTGAATATTCTTCAAGAGCCTTAGCATTCAGCAATTTGCATCAAGAATAAAGAGAGTATCAGAAGCAGTTCCATAATCAAAGTCAGGAAGATAATCGTAATCATTTGCGGCCATGGGTTTTCACCCAGCATCACCTAATGAAAGTAAGGAAGCCAAATGAACATGAGGGGCTGCTCTAATGGTTTGACTGCTAATAGTTGAAGTAGTTTTGACTTGTCGTGGTCTTGCAGATGCAGGGAGGGAGGATGAATCATAAATTAAAGAAATATGGGATTGTTCTGCCATGGCGAGAGAGCTGGTGAGCAAAAGACAGTCAGTTGTAGAAAAATGTGGAGTTCAGAATGAGGTTGACACGTATGGGTATTCATGGAATTGATGTCAGTGTATCTACAAGTCCCATGGATTTTGCCTATTCATTGTGAAGCATCAAGAGAGTTGCGAGGTTTGTCACTTAAAGAGGAAATCTTTCTCTCATATGCTTTAGCAATAGACTTGGATGATGGATGTTTCGCCACCATACAACACAGCCAATTAACAATTCTTGGTGATTATCATCAACAATCGTGCCCTTAAAAAATCCATACTTAGCAAGTATGGTAATTATGTTGTGTCTTTGGGGGCAGACATAAAGATCAACACCCTGTGAAAGTTGTGCAAAGCCAACCCTCTCACCTTTCTTGTACCCTCTTGCAGCATCTTTCATGCTTGCCTGTTCAAAGTTCAACTCTATTCTCAATCTCTCATTAACATCCTAACATATCAGGAACAACAGTAACATTCTATCTCAATGATCAAAAATGCATATCATGTTTTTGTGAAAGCAAATAATGAGAAATGAAATGTAACATACCATGACCATGGTACACAAATTCATGAGGGATAATAGGATTCGAAGAAGTAAAATAACTAGACATTAAAAAATGATATGGTTTCATTTTGCTGAGTAAGGGTAGAAAGCATTACCTAAAATCAAACGCTCCTGCATATAAGATAAGTGATGAAGAGTAAGCATTAAATAATAAATATATAAACAACTTTAAGAGCTAGCACATTTTTTGGTGATTTGAAATCCATTAAACATTAAAAAAATTTATCATTAAAAAAACTTCACAATTTAATAAATATACTAGTGCTTAGATATAATGTTTTGTTTAAAATATTTTTATAAATGTTATATATATATATATATAATTATATATGTGTAACACTTTTTTGAATATTATATAGTATACATATCACATTTATATAAACATTATAAATATTTTATATTCATATAAAAATTTATATTTTATTTAAATGTTTATAGATATGTATAAATATTTTATATGTAATATAAATGTTATATAAAAAAATATATAAATGGATAGTTTTATGTAAATGTTGTATAAATATTTATAAATATTATACATATGTATAAATATTTATATATAATATTATATGTTTATATAAACATATTAATGTTTATATATAATGTAATACATTTATATATATTAAAGTATAGACATTTATATATAATATCATACATTTTGTATTTTTGGAGACATTTATATATAATGTAATACAGTGTCATATATTTATATATAATATAATACATTTATATATAATGTCATATATTTATCTGTTTATAATATTTATCTGTTTATATAAACAAAATTTATATATTTATTTGTTTATATATAAATGTAATACATTTATATATAATGTCATATATGTAACCGTTTATAATATTTATTTATTTATTTATATATTAAAGTATAGACATTTACATATAAAGTATAGACATTTATCACATTTTTATAAACTAAATGTATATATAATGTCATACATTTATTTATAATGAAATATATTTATCTGTTTATAATATTTTTGGAGACAACAAAAACAGAACCCATAAACATTGATTTTGTTTTTTCTTAAGTTACAGAAGCAGGAAACATTTAGCATACATTTTTTTTCTTAAGTTCCAAAAGCAAAAAACTAAATGCATACATTTTGTATTTTAAATCTATAAAACCCTAAAAATTTAAACAGTAAAAGAACAATGTTTACACTAACCATTAGCTATTTCATTAATGGTGGAGAGTCAAAATCATATAAGACATGTGAAAATAGAAGAATGAAGAAAAAAATTGGGGGAAAAAAAAATAAAAATCAATATTCTGTATAAACCAAACTCCATCATTGGTGATGAAATTGAGTGAGGCACAGAAATGTATATAGTATTCTGAAGGAGATGAGCAATGAAAATATTAACAAGTAACTAGAGGTGCCCGGCCTAGTCCAGTTTTAGGCTACTTAACTAGGCTAGTGTTGGTCCGGAATGGAATAGAAACCATGTCATGCCTGGCTCGGCATGGATACTATGGAGGTCTAACCTAGCATGGCATGTGGCCCAAAAATTTCTGGGTTCGGCCCGTGTGGGTACGAACAAAAACAAATTTTTTTAGAAAATTAGGGTTTTGGTGGTGCACTACCTTGCTGCCGTGCATCTTGCTTTTTACAGGGCTCGGTGAGCCTCGCCTATTGGGCGTTGGCTAGTATTGACCACGTTCGGTGTATGGTCACGTGAGCCATGCCCACGAACTTGGCATGGCACGGCAGGCCAGCACGACACTTAGCATGCCGTGCCGAGCCTAGGCACGACACTATAGTGTCTCGTGCCAGGCTCGGGCATTAATAAATAGTGTCGGGCCCGTGTCGGGCCAAGCTGGCCGTGCCCATTTAAAATCTCTACTGGTAACAAGAAGAGATCGAATTCATAGGGTGCTCTCGTAGTCCAGTTTTGCTTTTCCTCTCTTCATCTTCGAAAGATATAAAAAATGTTTGTTATTGATTAGGCCTTGACATTTTTTTTCATGGAATTAAGTGATTGAATTTGTCTCTTTTTTTAATTAAAAATGTAAACTAAAATTATAAATTTTGAATAAATTTAAATAAAAAAAATGAAATAGATTTTTTTTAACTATAAATGATATTATTTTATAAATAAATTAAATAATAATAATAAATAATAAAGTATTTCATATATACATATATATATACTATGGTTATAAATTTTTAAGAATTCAATTTATTTTTTGTGATTAAAATATGAAATAATTATAAAGGAATAAAATTTCTTATTATTTGATATAATTTATAATTTATATATTTCCAAAAATTATTTAAAGCTGAGAAGAATAAAAAACATTATATTTATTATTTTAATAAAAAGCAGAATAGTATAAGTTAATAGCAAAAATATTACTCTATTGTTTAATTCTTATAAATTTGAGCAGGGACAAAAAATAAAACTTGAAATAAAATTAGCTTAGGGTCTGTTTGGTAGTACTTTTTAAAAGTGTATATAGGCCAAAAAATAATTTTGAGTATTTTTAGGATAAAAAAATATCATTAGTAATATTTTAAATAACTCTTTTGAAACCCTAATAAAATAATTGAAGTCTCCTTTTAATAACCACACTGAGATATTTATTTTTTAAAGCATCAAATTTTTGTTTGATGTAATTAAAATAAATATCTATTTATCTTTAAATATCAATTTATTTTCTTATAAATTTAATGAAAAATTTGAATTTTTTTTCCTAAATTTTAAAATCTTTTTGTAAATATTTTTTTAAAATATTACTATAATCATTAAAATATTTTTTTTTATTTTAAATAATAAAAATATTTACTTGTTTATTCATTAATTCAGATATTTTTATAATTTTTTATTTAATTATAGAATTAATTATTTTACATTTTTAGTAGTAGTAATTTATTTGTATGTTCATTTATTAATTAAAATATTCTTAAAAAATAATATAATTACATAAATAATTATTTAATGTTTTTTTAATAAAAATATTTAATTATCATAATTAAATATTTAGATAAATAATTTGGATACTTTATAAAAAATTTTATAACAATAAAAATAATTATTTTAGTGATTTTTAATATAAATTTTTATTTATATTTATATAATTTTGAAATTATTTTTTTATAATATCCTATTTTTATAATTATATGAGGTGAATGTGTCTTTAAATAATCAATTATCCATAGGCTATGTAATACCTTTAATATAGAAAATTACATAAAAAATTAAAAAAAATAATATATATAAAAAATTAATTAATTAATGATTAGCTACGGAGATTATTCCCAGCCAAAATAGCTAGGGTAAAATCCATAGCTAAAAGCATATATTTTGTGAAAATTATCATTTAAGGAATAATCGCTTGCAATAAAATATAAAATAGACAAAAATCAGATAAATATTTAGCGACGGAAAATGTCTGAACATAATTAGGTAGGAGAAATTCGTTGCAAATTCCATCGCTAAATTTTAAGATTTTCATTGTTCAGAAAGTTAAGAAAAAATTAGCGACGAATTATGTTTCGATCTAATTAGCTAGGAAAAATCTATCGCTAGTTCCATCGCAAGTTTCATTTCTAGTTCTGTCGCTAAATTAGCTAAAAAAATCAATCACTAAATTCATCACTAAAATAGATGGAAAATTTTTAATCGACCATTTCTGTCGCTAATCCATCACAAATCCGTCACAAATGTTTATTTCAATGTTAAATCAAAAATACCTTACTATTCCCTAGCTAATCCCTCGTTATTTGCCTAGGGATTTTTCCCTAGCAAAAATTTCCAAATAAAACTAACATTTTCTTGTAGTGTCTGTCTGTTATAAGTCAATTTATCTATCCGTCTATCTGCCTATATATTTGTAAGTCTACCTATCTATCTATCTATCTATCAGTCTATCTTTCTATCTATATGTCTGACTATCTATCTGTCTATCTCTCGATATATCTGTCTGTCTATTTGTCTCACATATATGTCTATCTATCTGCCTATTTTCTCTGTCTATATGTTTTTCTATCTTTCCATCTATATGTATGTATATCTCTCTGTCTATCTGTCTATTTATCAGTCTATCTATCTATCTGTCTATTTGTCTTTCTATTTTTTTCTATATATCTGTCTTTTAATTTATCAGTATGTTTATCTATATCTCTATCTAACTATCTCTCTATCTATTTGTATATCTGTTTGTCTATCTATCTGTCATTCTCATTTCTAACTATCTATCTATTTCTCTTTTATCTGTGTCTATCTGTGTATCTATTTTTCTGTCTATCTGTCTGTCTATCTTTCTATCTATCTATCTTTCTATTTATCTATCTATTTGTCTATCTATCTATCTATATATCTTTCTGTCTATCTGTCTGTTTATCTATCTATTTATCTATTTGTCTATCTGTTTGTCTATTTATCTATCTGTCTATCTATCTGCTTATTTGTATGTATAAATGTTTGTCGATCTATCTCTCTAGTTGTCTGTCCATCAATCAATCTATCTATCTATCTATCTGTCTGTGTGTCTATCTGTCTATCTTTATGACTATTTATCTATCTATTTATCTCTCTATTTATATGTCTGATTATTTGTCTCACCTATCTATTTATCTATATATCTATTTATTTATTTATCTATCTATCTTTCTGTCAATCTATTTGACTATCTATCTATCTATCTATCAATATATCTATCTATCTATTTGTATATCTATTTGTCTATTTTTCTATCTATATGTCTTTCTATCTGTCTATCTGTATGTCTTTATATCTGTCTGTCTATCTATTTGTCTATCTGCCTATATATATGTCTGTCAATCTATTTATCTATTTATCTATATATCTATTTATCTATTTATTTATCTATCTATTTATCTATCTTTGTCTATCTGTCTATCTGTCTGTCAATTTGTCAATCAATCTGTCTGTCTATCTGTCAGTTTATCTATATGTCTATCTATCTATCTATTCATCTATCTATCTGTCTGTCTATCTATCTATCTATTTGTATATGCGTCTGTCTATATATCTATTAATCAATCAATCAATCTGTCTGTCTATCTGTCATTCTATTTGTTAGTCTATTAATATTTATATCTGTCTGTCTATCTGTTGGTCTATTTGTCTATCTAACTATCTATCTATCTAAATGTCTGTCAATCTGTCTATCTAACTATCTATCTATCTATTTATCTCTCTGTCTATCTACCTGTCTTTTTGTCTCAACTATCTATATGTCTATTTGTCAAAATATTTGTCTATTTATCTATCTATCTATATATTTGTCTATCTGTCGGTCTATCTATCTGTCTATGTATCATTATATTTGTCTCACATGTCTTTCAATCTATATGTCTATCTATATGTCAGCCTATCTTTTTACTTATTTTTCTATCTATATATTTCTATATATGTATGTATATCTTTCTATCAAAACTATCTATATATTTGTCTGTCTATCAGTCTTTCTAGGTATATATCTAACTATCTATCTATCTATTTATCTATCTGCCTGTCAATCTATCTTTCTGTCTATCTATTTGTCTATTTGTATGTCTATCTTTTTATCAGACTATTTATCTATCTATTTATCTGTTTGTTTATGTATCTATCTATTTGTCTATCTATTTTATCAGCTATCAATCTGTCTATATGTGTGTCTATCTATCTGTCTGTATATTTTTTTGTCTATCTTTCTGTCTATCTATCTGTATATCTATCAGACTAACTTTCTGTTTATCTCTCTGTCTATATGTGTCTATATCTCTTGATCAATCTATCTGTCTATTTGTATCACCTTTATATCTATTTATCTATGTGCCTATCTATTTATCTATCTGTATATCTATCTGTCTATTTGTTTGTCGATCTATGTGTCTATATGTCTGTCTATCTGTCTATCTGTCTATCTGTCTGTCTATCTATCTATCTATCTATCTTTTTGTCTATATGTCTTTAGATCTATCTGTCTAATTGTCTATCTATCTACCTATCTGTCTATCTATCTATGTGTGTATCAATCAATCAATCAATCCTACCTGTCTATCTATCTATCTATCTCTATCTATCTGTCTATCTATCAGTCTGTATATCTGTCTCTCTATCTATATGTCTGTCTGTCTATCTGTGTATCTCTCTATCTTTCTATTTTTTTATCTAAATGTTCAGCTATCGATCTATCTTTCTATCTATCTATTTGTCTATTTGTCTATCTGTCTATCTATCTATATGCCTATCTATCTATTTGTCTGGATGTCTATCTATCTATCTTTCTTTATTTCTATCTGTATATCTATTAATATATATGTTTGTATATTTGTTTTTCTATCTATCTGTCATTTCATCTGCAAATCTATCTCTTTATATGTCTATCTATATATTTGTCTATCTATCTATCTATATGTATGTATATCTATCTGTGTATGCATATATCTATCTCTTTGTCTATCTATCTGTCTATCTGTTTGTAAATCTATCTATCTATTTGTATGTCTATCTCTCTATATGTCTGTTTATTTGTATGTCAATATGTCCGTCTATCTATTTCTGTATATGTCTATTTATATGTCTGTATATCTATCTGTCTATCTGTCTATCTATGTTTCTATCTATCTGTCTGTCTATCTGTGTGTCTATCTGTCTGTCTATCTATATGACTATTTTTCCATCTATTTTTTTATCTGTCTATCTATATGTTTGTTTATCTAATTGTTTATCTTTCTGTCTATCTGTTTATCTATTTGTCTCACCTATTTGTATATCTATTTGTCTATCTAAATATCTATCATTCTATTTGTCTATCTGTCTGTCTATATGTCTGTCTATCTATCTGTCTATTTATCTATCACTCTATCTGTATATATATATATCTATCTATCTATTTGTCTCACATATATGGCTGTCTATCTATCCGTCTATATGAGTGTCTATATATCTCTCTATCTGTTTGTCTGTCTATATGTATGTCTATCTATCTATTTATCTCTCTATCTCTCTATCTAGCAGTCTATATATTTATCTGTCTGTCTGTCTTTCTATCTGTCTGTCTATCTATCTATATGTTTTTATATCTATCTGTCTGTCTGTCTATTTTTCTATCTATCTGTCTATTTGTCTGTCTATTTGTCTGTCTATTTGTCTATCTATCTCTCTCTCAATTTGTCAATCAATCTATCTATCAATATGTTTGTATATCTTTCTATCTATATGTTTATCTATATGTCTGTCAATCTACCTATGTATCTCTCTATCTATTATCTATTTGTATATCTATATATCTATCTATATGTCTGTCTACCTATATGTCAATCTGTCTATCTATATATGTGTCTATCTGTTTCTCTATCTATATATATGTCTATCTATTTGTTTGTCTATCTATTTGTCAATCTCTCTGGCTATTTATATATCTATTTGTCTATCTATCTATCTATCTATCTGTCAGTCTTCTTGTCTATCTATCTATCTTTTTATTTGTTTATCTATCTATATCTCTATCAGTCTCTCAATTCATTTCTATATCTATTTGCCTATATGTTTATCTATTTTTCTGACTATCTATTTGTCTATCTATCTATCTATAAATCAGTCTATTTGTATTTCTATCTGTCTATCTATCTGTGTATCTGTCAGTCATTTGTCTATCTATCTATCTATCTGTCTATTTGTTTGTCTATATATCTCTCTATCTGTCTATCTATCTATATGTTTGTCTATCTAACTATCTATATGTCTGTCTGTTTATTTGTCTATTTATTTCTCTGTCTATCTATCTATCTATTTGTCTCATCTATCTATCTGTCTTTCTGCAATCTATTTGTCTATCAATCTATCTGTCTATCTATCTATCTATCTATCTATCTATCTATCTATCTATCTATCTGTCTGTCAGTCTATCTATCTATATATTTGTCCCACATATCTATCTATCTATCTATCAACCCATCTCTCTACCTATCTGTCTATCTATCTTTTTGTCTATATTTATGTCTATCTTTTTTATCTGATTATCTTTATATCTGTCTGTCTATCTGTATATCTAGCTCTCTATCTAACTGTCTATCTGCATGTCTATTTGTCTATCTATCTATTTGTCTATTTGTATATCTATCTATTTATCAGACTATTTTTTGTCTATTTATCTATATGTTTATGTATCTATCTATTTATCGATCTATTTTTTCAGCTATCTGTCTATCTTTCTGTTTATCTGTCTGTCTATTTGTCAGTATATTTTTTTATATATGTGTCTATCTATCTATTTTTCTGTCTATCAATCTAATTTTTTATATATCTCTCTATCTATTTGTCTATATATATCTTAATTTATCTATCTGTCTATTTGTATCACCTGTATGTCTATTTATTTGTCTTCCTATCAATCAATCTATCTGTCTATCTGTTTGTCTATCTATGTGTCTACCTGTCTGTATATCTATCTATCTATCAGTTTATTTGTTTGTCTATCTATGCATATATTTATCTCTCTGTCTATCTATCTGTCTATATGTTTGTATATCTGTCTATATGTTTGTCCATTTACAAGTCTATATGTCTGTCTATCTATTTGTCTATATGTCTGTCTATATGTATGTATATCTATCTATCTATCTATCTATCTTTTTGTCTATCTGTCTGTCTATCTGTGTGTCGATCTATCTATCTATCTATGTGACTATTTGTCTATCTATCTATTTATCTATCAATCTATCTATTTGTCTATCTATCTGTATGTTTATGTATCTGTTTATCTTTCTGTCTATCTATCTATATATTTGTATCACCTATCTGTATAAATAATTTTTCTATCTAAATGTCTATCAATCTATTTGTCTATCTATTTATCTGTCTGTCTCTATGTCTGTTTATCTGTTTGTCTATTTGTCTGTCACTCTATCTATATATCTTTCTATATATCTATCATTCTATTTGTCTTACCTATTTGTCTGTATATCTGTCTATCTATATGAATGTCTATATGTCACTCTGTGTGTCTGTCTATCAATATGTCTATCTATGTATGTGTCTGTTTGTCTATCTTGCTGTTTATCTATATATCTATTTATCTATATGTCTGTCTGTCTATATGTCTTTAAATCTATTTGTCCATCTCTCTATCTATCAGACAGTCTGTTTGTCTGTCTTTCTATCTATCTGTCTATTTGTCTGTCTATCTCTCTCTCAATTTGTCTGTCAATCTATCTGTCTATATGTTGGGTTGTCTATCTTTCTATCTATCTGTATGTCTATCTATCTATCTATCTATCTATCTGATATTTGTCTATCTATATGTCTGTTCATCTATCTGTCTCGCTATCTATCAATCTCTCTATCTATATGAGTGACTATCTCTTTATCTATCTATCTATCTTCCTGTCTATCTGTTTGTCTATCTATTTTTCAATCTCTATGTCTATTTGCCTATCTATCTATTTGTCTATCTATCTCTATGTCTATCTATATGTCTTATTGTCTGTCTATCTATCTTTTTATTTTTCTATCTATATGTCTGTCTATCTGTCTCTCTATTCATTTGTATATCTATCTGTCTATATGTCTCTCTATTCATTTGTATATCTATCTGTCTATATGTCTATCTATTGTCTGTCTATCTGTCTGTCTATCTATCTGTTTATTATTTATCTATCTGTCTTCTGTCTACTATGTGACTATCTATTATCTATCTATTTGTCTATCTATCTGTCTGTCTGTCTGTCGATGTGTTTGTCTATCTATTTGTCAATCTCTCTCTCTATCTCTCTCTCTATCTATCATTCTTTCTATCTGTTGTCTATATATCGTTCTATCTATCTGAATATCTGTTAACTATTTCTCTATCTATTGTTTTTCTATCTGTCTGCCAATCTATCTATCTTCTATCTATATATCTGTCTGTCTATTTGTCAGTTTATTTATCAGTCTATTTGTCAGTCTATCTGTCTATCTATTTCAATGTCTATTTGTCTGTCAATCTGTCTGTCTATCAATCTATTTGTCTGTCTATCTGTCTATCTATTTCAATGTCTATTTGCCTGTCTATCCGTCTATCTATCTATTTTTCTGTCTTTCTATCTGTTTATCTATATGTCTATCTATCTATCTATCTGTCTGTCTATCTATCTATCTATCTATCTGTCTGTCTATCTATCTGTCTATCTATATGTCTATATATATATATCTGTCTTTCTGTCTGTCTATCTCTCTGTTTATCTATCTATCTAATCTATTTGACTGTCTATCTGTCTATCTATCTGTCAGACTATCTGCCTATCATATGTCTGTCTAACTCCAACTATCTGTCTGCCTATCTATCTGTCTATATATCTATCTATATGGTCTGTTTATCTATCACTTCTAAAAATTACGATAATACCGTTGAAAGTACCGACCATAATATTCCACTCGGTAATTGATGTCCAAAACATGACCAGTTAGCGACCAAAAAAGGGGTGTCAAAAAAAAATATTTCGACCAAAATTCTGACTAAAGAGGTCCATAATTACTTACTAAATATTTTTGGTTGCAAATTGGTTTGTATGGTTTATCAAATATAGTACCATCCATTTATCGACCTATAATTATAATTGGTCGCTAATTACTATCCATTTCATGACCAATTTAGAGATCTAAACATGCGAATAGGATAAAAATACTTCCCACCAAATTTTCGACCCACTACCAACCATATATTACCGACCAAATATAATTGATCAAAATATAGTTTGTAAATTAGGATGGAATATGCGAAAAATTTT
>JAREIK010001456.1:71121-119061 GCA_029783825.1 Sapria himalayana
ATCTGTATGTCTATTTGTCAGTATATTTTTTTATATATGTGTCTATCTATCTATTTTCTGTCTATCAATCTAATTTTTATATATCTCTCTGTCTATTTGTCTATAAATCTTAATTTATCTATCTGTCTATTTGTATCACCTGTATGTCTATTTATTTGTCTTCCTATCAATCAATCTATCTGTCTATCTGTTGTCTATCTATGTGTCTACCTGTCTGTATATCTATCTATCTATCAGTTTATTGTGTTTGTCTATCTATGCATATATTTATCTCTCTGTCTATCTATTGTATATGTTGTATATCTGTCTATATGTTTGTCCATTTACAAGTCTATATGTCTGTCTATCTATTTGTCTATATGTCTGTCTATATGTATGTATATCTATCTATCTATCTATCTATCTTTTTGTCTATCTGTCTGTCTATCTGTGTGTCGATCTATCTATCTATCTATGTGACTATTTTGTCTATCTATCTATTTATCTATCAATCTATCTATTTGTCTATCTATCTGTAGTTTATGTATCTGTTTATCTTTCTGTCTATCTATCTATATATTTGTATCACCTATCGTATAATAATTTTTCTATCTAAATGTCTATCAATCTATTTGTCTATCTATTTATCTGTCTGTCTCTATGTCTGTTTATCTGTTTGTCTATTTGTCTGTCACTCTATCTATATATCTTTCATATATCTATCATTCTATTTGTCTTACCTATTTGTCTGTATATCTGTCTATCTATATGAATGTCTATATGTCACTCTGTGTGTCTGTCTATCAATATGTCTATCTATGTATGTGTCTGTTTGTCTATCTTGCTGTTTATCTATATCTATTTATCTATATGTCTGTCTGTCTATATGTCTTTAAATCTATTTGTCCATCTCTCTATCTATCAGACAGTCTGTTTGTCTGTCTTTCTATCTATCTGTCTATTTGTCTGTCTATCTCTCTCTCAATTTGTCTGTCAATCTATCTGTCTATATGTTGGGTTGTCTATCTTTCTATCTATCTGTATGTCTATCTATCTATCTATCTATCTATCTGATATTTGTCTATCTATATGTCTGTTCATCTATCTGTCTCGCTATCTATCAATCTCTCTATCTATATGATGACTATCTCTTTATCTATCTATCTATCTTCCTGCTATCTGTTTGTCCTATCTATTTTTCAATCTCTAGTCTATTTGCCTATCTATCTATTTGTCTATCTATCTCTATGTCTATCTATATGTCTTATTGTCTGTCTATCTATCTTTTTATTTTCTATCTATATGTCTGTCTATCTGTCTCTCTATTCATTTGTATATCTATCTGTCTATATGTCTCTCTATTCCATTTGTATATCTATCTATCTATATGTCTATCTATTTGTCTGTCTATCTGTCTGTCTATCTATCTGTTTATTTATTTATCTATCTGTCTTCTGTCTTCTATGTGACTATCTATTTATCTATCTATTTGTCTATCTATCTATCTGTCTGTCTGTCTGTCGATGTGTTTGTCTATCTATTTGTCAATCTCTCTCTCTATCTCTCTCTCTATCTATCATTCTTTCTATCTGTTTGACTATATATCGTTCTATCTATCTGAATATCTGTCTAACTATTTCTCTATCTATCTGTTTTTCTATCTGTCTGCCTATCTATCTATCTTTCTATCTATATATCTGTCTGTCTATTTGTCAGTTTATTTATCAGTCTATTTGTCAGTCTATCTGTCTATCTATTTCAATGTCTATTTGTCTGTCAATCTGTCTGTCTATTTCAATGTCTATTTGTCTGTCTATCTGTCTATCTATTTCAATGTCTATTTGCCTGTCTATCCGTCTATCTATCTATTTTTCTGTCTTTCTATCTGTTTATCTATATGTCTATCTATCTATCTATCTGTCTGTCTATCTATCTATCTATCTATCTGTCTGTCTATCTATCTGTCTATCTATATGTCTATATATATATATCTGTCTTTCTGTCTGTCTATCTCTCTGTTTATCTATCTATCTAATCTATTTGACTGTCTATCTGTCTATCTATCTGTCAGACTATCTGCCTATCTATATGTCTGTCTAACTCCTAACTATCTGTCTGCCTATCTATCTGTCTATATATCTATCTATATGTCTGTTTATCTATCACTTCTAAAAATTACGATAATACCGTTGAAAGTACCGACCATAATATTCACTCGGTAATTGATGTCCAAAACATGACCAGTTAGCGACCAAAAAGGGTGTCAAAAAAAAATATTTCGACCAAAATTCTGACTAAAGAGTGGCCATAATTACTTACTAAATATTTTGGTTGCAAATTGGTCTGTAGTGTGTTTATCAAATATAGTACCATCCATTTATCGACCTATAATTATAATTGGTCGCTAATTACTATCCATTTCATGACCAATTTAGAGATCTAAACATGCGAATAGGATAAAAATACTTCCCACCAAATTTTCGACCCACTACCAACCATATATTACCGACCAAATATAATTGATCGAAAATATAGTTTGTAAATTAGGATGGAATATGCGAAAAATATTCCCGAAAGATTACCGACCATTTAACGACCAAAAATATGTAACCATTAAAAACTATCGGTACAGTGGTTATCCAAATACGTATAACTCTGTTCTCATCGACTGTGTACCAACCATAGTTTTGGTCGGTAATTCATTGTTTAAATTTTTTGATTTGACAAACATTTCCTAAGTGATTAACACGTAAATTTTTGCCAAGCTCCATCATTTTATCGAATCAAAGTTGACTGTAAGCATGAAATCACAAATAATTGATATTTCTCTTGAATCCAGGTAAGTTTTTCTTTGTTCTTTTCTTTCAAATTGCTTATGCACATCTCCGTTTCTCTGAATTATATATAGACATCCAAAATTTCATTTTTTCAGTATATTTGGGCATTAGGTTTTTATGTTCTCCTAATTTCTTAATTTTTATTCGATTTCATTTAACATAACATGATTTTGACTCGACACAATTAATCAAACTGTAATTTTTCATTTTTTTATAAGTTGTTCTTCTACTGTTAATATTTTTAGGGTTTTAGTGATTTTGATATTAATTAAATGATGTTAGCATTCCTATTAATCTTAATGTTAATGGTTTATATTTATATATTAGTATGACATTATGTATGAATGTCTATACTTTAATATATATAATGATTAATGTTAAATCGAACTTTTATATAATGTTAATCTTAAATGTCTATAACAGTATGTATAAACTTTTCACTTGGGTCAAACTTGTAGTACTTATGTATCCATACTTTATTGCATAGTCTCTCTCTTTGTATTACTTGTTGATAAATAATGGTTTTGTGTTACTATAATTTAATGATCATTGAAATACAATCTGATATTTACACAAATTACTAGTGTTATGGCTAATCATTCATATATTGGCAATACATAGTTTTCCATAGGGAAACAATAGACTTTTTTTTAAAAAAAAAATAAAACAATAATTTTATGTGGTATGGATATACTCCACATTTCGTTTGATATATTAAGATGCCTCAAATAAAAATATTTAAAAAAAAATCTTCTTTTTAAAAAATTATAATTAAAGCATACCCCAAAATTAAAAATAATTATGCTTTAGAGCTCTTAAGTAGTAAAATCCAGAATTGTATCTCCAATTATTAAAAGAACTCCACCTCTCCCTACCACATCATCATTAAAAAAAATAAAAAATAAATATTAAAAATATTTTTGAATAATATTTTTTTAAAATATACATATATATACAGCATACATTATATCTAAAAATACATTTTTCAAAACGTATACACCCAATATGTTTAGAAAAGAATATATCTTTTATATATATATATTTGAAAACTTATACAATATTATGTGTTTATATATTTTTCAAAAAACATATATACATAGCATCCATTTTCTACTTATATATGTTTTTTCAAATATGTGAATACACAAATATGTTTTTAATAAATATATATGGTATATACTTTTTGAAAACATATACAATATGTTATGTGTATACATTTTTGAAAAAACATATATACATAATATCCTTTTTATATGTTTAAATATTTTTTTAAAAAACATATATATACACATAATATATTTTCAAAAAACTTATAAAGTATATATATATATATATATATATATATTTGAAAACCTATAATATATTATATGTATAAACATTATTAAATATATATATTATATATTATATATATTATATATTATATATTTATATATATAATTATTTATTTATTGCATTACATTTTCTATGTAGGTATATATATTCAAATACTATATTAATTATATATATTTTTTCAAAAACATACATAAATATACTTTTCATATATGTTTTACAAAAACATATATAGTTTACGCATACTCAATAAGTATCAAAAATAGTAGTTTTTTTTTGTTTTTTTAATGTTTACAAACATTTTTGAAAAATATATATATATATATACTACACAGTATTCACTTTCTGTATATATGTTTTTTCGAAAATGTATATACACATAATATATGCATAATTATATATAAATATTAAATTTACAGCTTATATTTAATATGTAATTGTATATAGTAGTATATAAAATAGTTTTTTACTATATCTATACCTATACATTACTATATGTATAAATATATAAAAATTAAATGAAAAAATATATATACCTACATGTATAAATATATGTTTATGTATATGTGGAACTATATGTATAACCACATGTAACAATTTTTTTAATTACATGTATAACAACACACAAAATTATGTTAAACTATATGTGTATAACTATATATAAATATTTGTATAACTAAATAAATGTCTATATAATTATAGATAACTATATTTTTAACTATATATACATATATTTATTCATATATTTAAATCATAATATTTGTTGAATTTTTTAACTAGTTATGAAAGATGCTCGTGAATGGATGTACAAGGGTCGAATAGTGAATGTAACGTTCTCTAATGAATGTGGTGATAAAGTTGATGACTTTGTTTAGTTTTCTCTGAGACATCCTGAGTGTTTGAATGGTGGCACAAATATAAGGTGTCCTTTTACTTTAGTTAAATGTCAGGATAAAAAGTTTTTAAATTTTTAGACTGTGAAGATACATTTGTATAAAAATGGTTTTTTGGTGGATTACAATGTTTAGATATACCATGATGATAAGAAAGTCCACCAAAGGTGTTCAAGTTCAGTACGAGTGTCAATAAGTGAAGCTAATCAGATGGTCTCGGATAATATTAATCACACTACATCCCATAAAATGGTTTTTGATGCGGTGGGTCTTGAATTCAACCTGAATGAGGAACCCAATGCCGAGGCAAGAAATTTCTATGACATGATTCGAGCTGGAGACAAACCTGCTATATGAAGGATATTCTAAGCAAACTCAACTTTCTGTAGCCAAGAAGATGTTAGAAATAAAGTGCAGACACAGGTGTTCGCAGGCATGGTTTGATGATATGTCTAAATTCATTTGAGAATTGTTTCCAAGAGATAATCTGGTGTCATTGGATTTCTACAGTATGAAGAAGTTAGTTAGAGGCTTGGGATTACCCGTATAGGTTATTCATTGTTGTGTGAACAAATGTATGATATACTAGGGTGATGACAGTGACATTAATAGTTATAAAATATGTGGGCATGCTCGGTACAAGCTAAAGGTTAGGGGTTCTGGAAATAGATTGTATATATGTAATTTGAAGGTGCCATATAAGAAAATGAACTTTTTCCAATAACACCTAGGTTGTAGAGATTGTATGTATCAACCGTAATAGCAAATGAAATTAGGTGGCATTTAGAGCATATGAAGGACAATAAAATGTGTCACCCTTATGATGCCCCTACTTGGAAACATTTTGATGAGTGTTTTCCTAATTTTTCTTCTGAAGTTTAAAATGTTAGGCTGGGTTTATTTCCTAATGGTTTTTAGTAGTTTGGTCAATCTAGAGAGCAATATTCTTTGTGGCCTGTGGTGGTGACCCTGTATAATTTGTCTCTAGACTTATGTATGAAAGAGATTTTTATGTTTAAGACTGTGTTAGTGCCGGGGCTTTTAAATACAAATGCAAAGATAAATGTTTTCTCACAGCCATTGATAGTAGAGTTGAAATGTCTTTGGGGGTGTTGAGGTTCAAACTTAAGATATCCAGTGACCGGGTATGGCACGAGCCGTGCCGTGCCGTGCCTGATCAGGCACGGATCAGTGCCAGTGGCATGACACACCGGCACGAGATCGTCCCGTGTTCCCCTTGCTTCGCCCCTCTCGCAAAAAAGACCGTGGGTCGGGTCTGATTGGACCCGACCCATGGTCGCCCGAGCTGACATAATCCCCCCCCCCCCCCACCAACGGGCAAAAAAAAAATTAAAAAAAAAAATTAAATTTCAGCTGTTGGATCTCGCCTTCAACGGCTAGGGGGCAGAATCCAACGGCCCTCATGATTCTGACCCCTAAAAATTTAAAAAAAAATTAAAAAAAATGAATTTTTTTAAAAAAATATTTTTTTAATCTATAAATTTCACCCCACTCTCTATAACATTGATGTTTTTCATAAATATTTTTTCTCTCAAATCTCACATTTTCTCTCTCAAAAATCTTGCTCCGCTCTCTCGGGACTCGGGATTTCGGCATTCGGCTTGAATTTTCAGGTATCTCAACTTGAGTTTTGAATTTTGAGCTTGACTGTGGTGCACCGTGCACGTGACCGACCTCATTGCTTTTACCGGGTAATTTATTTTAAGTTTTTTACTCTCTCTTTAGTTTCTCTCTCTAGACCAAAAATAAAAAATTTTAAAATCAGCCATCTAGTCTCTAAATAACTATTCTGATTAACAAAAATCTTAAAAATGACAAATACTAATGAAACATATTTAAATTTAGAAAATGAAAATATTACACAGAGGTATGAGGCTGCTGAAACATTGGTTTCTAAAGTGTTCTCAACCCAAACTTCTAAAAAACAAAAAACTAGGAGGACTTCTGTAGTTTGGACTCATTTTAATATAATAAAACAAAAAAATATTAGGGGTGAGGAAGAAGAAATGGCACCGTGCAAATATTGTATGAGACTTTTAACATGTAAGAGTTTGTTTGGGACTGGGCACCTTAAGAGGCATGTCGAATTGTGCACCAAAAAACATGGTCCATTAGATCCTAGGCAAACTCAACTTGGCACTGCATTATTTTAGACTAGATCGAGTTCAGTTTCAATGTTTACTCCCTTCATATACTCCAGCGATTTGGGTAGGGAGTGCATGACCAGACTTATCACATTGATGGGTCTTCCGATCAGATTTTCGGAAGATCCAAGGATAGTGCACATCAAGCAGACATATTTTTAGTCTACTTATCGTAGGATTCCTAGGTCCACATCTAGGAATGACATACTAAAATTATATAAGTTAGAAAAACAAAAAATAATTAATGAATTTATGGGATATAGTGGAGTGGTGTATATGACTTCTGATATCTGGATAAGTCGCGATGAATTATCTTATGCATGTCTCACCAGCCACTATGTAGATTCTAACTGGACTATAAATAAAAAAATTTTAGGATTCTCTGATATCTTCATCCTCATAATGGCCCGACCATTTTTGAGTGTATGCTGAAAATCTTTAGGGAATATAAAATTCAAAATAAAATTTTTATTGTCACATTCGATAACACATCTAATAATAGAGTAGCGATTAACATGTTTGTTAGGAATATTAAAGATGCACCATTATGAGAGATTTTTCATGTCAGATGCATGTGTCACGTGATTAACCTGATTGTTCAAGCAGGTATGAAGGTGTGTTCCCCCGCGTTGGATAATATACGTAATGCACTAAAATATATTCGTACTCCTCACGGACAACAAGAGTTTTGTAGTCTATGTTTATCTACGAATCTTAAGAAGAAGAAATTTCAATCGGATGTGAGACAACGTTGGAATTACACGTACCTGATGTTGGAATCATGTGTTGGATACGAACACGTGATATCTGACTACGTCAATAGTAAGAGTGACGAACTTATTATTGATGACACTGACTGGGCTTCAGGAAATTCATTTATAAAATTTCCGTAGATTTTTTATGACACGACGAACATGTGTTCGTCGATTTATATGCCCACAACTTGCATTGCACTCCGGTGCATATGTAACATTAGTAGCATGTTTAAGAAGTATCGAGCTGACCCGATACATAGCCATATGGTCGCAGAGATGGAAACCAAGTACTTATAGTACTGGTCCACCGTTCCATCTCTTTATTACCTCGCTGCATGCATGGACCCTAGGGTTAAGGTGGAAGCGGTAAAAAACACCCTGACTTATATTTCCTCGTACATGAACCTGGAAGAGCCACCTGAAGGGTTCATTCATGAGAAGTTGACTGACCTGTTCACATACTACGATACTAGGTATGGTGGTGGTAGTAGTGAGACTGTGATTATGGACATGGATACCTTGTTCAGAGATGACGATTTTTTCATTCAGTTAGCGAGGGGGAAACGTAGGGATGGACCATCACATAGGAGCCAGCTTTCTCAGTACTTAGATACCGATTACTGCTCAATCCTATCACATTCTAATACTAAGAATATTGATATATTACAGTGGTGGAAATCATATGAGTCCACTTTTTTATGCCATCTCCGTTGGCACGGAATCTTCTGACTCCTCCGGTGTCAAGCGTAGCATCGGAGTCTACTTTTTCTATTGCAGTGAACGTGATTTCGGATATGAGATCAAGATTACGTCCAGATATTGTTGAGGCCTTGGCTTGTTTGAAGGATTGGGAGGATTCGAGGTTTAGTATCAATGATCGTGCTGGAGCTGGGACTGGGACATGGACTACAACCGCATCCACTACGATAACTAAGGATTTAATTGTTGATGATGATGATCCATATGATACTGATCTTGATGTTGCGACTGATGATGCTCATGATATGCCGATTGACGATTGATGATGATCTACTAATTTTTGATTTAGATGTTTTGTTTTTTTATTGATTGTACGCTTTATTTATACGTTACGTTAAAACTTTAATTTGTTTGGTTCGGACATTCGGCATCTAATGACTGATTGTTCATTTTTTATTTATGATTTGGTTTGCTCATGTTTTGTTACTTTTTATTTTTTTTAACATAATTTATTGATTTATTTATTTTTTTGTTTTAATTTTTCATTTAATAATTTATAACTCTATTATATAATTCTAATAAATTTTAATCTAATTTTATATTACATTATAAATATAATTTTATCTTTGTAATTTTAATAAATTTTAACAATTTTCATATTATAAATATATAATATTATACATTATCTATAATTTTATATATAATTTAATAATGTATATAATTAAAATAAAAATTAAAACAAAAAAGTTAATAAAAAATTTTTTCTTGCCTGGCCCATACAGCCTGGCCAAGCTCGAGCGAGCCAGGCACGGCATGGTATAGTAACCGTGTCGAGCCTTGCCAGGCACGAAAGCACGTCTGTGCTCAAAAAAAAGGCCGGGTAGATCTGGCCCGGCCCGTTTGACACCTCTAGTTTATTTTGTTGCCTATCTATCTATCTATTTGTGTATCTGTCTGTCTGTCTATTTATCTATCTGGCTGTCTATTTATCTATCAATCTATCTTTCAATTTGTTTTTCTATCTATCTATATGGATGTCTATTTGGCTATATATTTGTCAATCTTTCTGTCTATCTGTCTATCTATCTATTTGTCTATCAATCTATTTATTTATATATTTATCTATCTTTATATGTATCTTTCTATCTGTCTGTATATGTGTATGTCTATCTGTTTGTTTATTTGTCTATCTATATATATGTCTATCTATTTTACATTCTATCTACCTATATGTCTGTCTATTTGTCATTCTATCTTTCTATCAATATGTCTATCAATCTATCTATATGTTTGTCAATATATCTGTATATCTGTCTGTCTATCTATCTATCTATCTTTCTTTCTTTCTTTCTATCTATATATCTATCTGTCTATCTTCTATCTATCAATTTTAATATATATATATATATCTTTATGTCTATCTATCTGTCTATCTGTCAATCTATTTGTCTAAATAACTGTCTGTCTGTCTATCTATCATTATATATGTTTATCTATATGTCTGTCTATCTATGTTTCTATCTATCTGTCTATCTTTCTATTTATTTATCTATCTATATGTCAATCTATCTCTTTGTCTATCTATCTATGTTTCTATCTATCTGTCTATCTTTCTATTTATTTATCTATCTGTATGTCAATCTATCTCTTTGTCTGTCTATCTATATGTTAATCTGTCTCATTATTTGTCTATCTGTATGTCAACCTAATTGTTATCTATATGTGTATCTGTCTGTCTATCTATCTCTCTATCTGTCTGTCTATCTGTCTGTCTAGCCATGTATCTAAATGTATGTCTATATGCCTATTTATCTATCTATCTATTTGTATGTCTGTTTATATTTCTATCTATCTGTATGATTATTTATATGGATATCTCTCCATCTATCTATCTATCTATAAGTCTTTCTATCTGTCTTAGTATCTTTCTTCATATCTGTCTATCTATTTATCTATCTATTTATCTATTTGTTAATACCTCTATCTATCTATCTACCTATTTGTCTCTTCTATCTGCCTATGAATCAATCAATCTATCTATCTATATGTCTGTCTATTTATCTACATATCTGTATGTCTATATATCTCACTATCTATCTGTCTAGTTATCTATATATATATATATATATATATATATATATATATATATATTTGTCTATCCATCTATTTATATATCTGTCTATCTATCTGATCTATCTATCTAAGTATTTATCTATGTGTCTATCTATCTGTGTGTCTATGTGTCTGTCTGTCTATCTATCTATCTTTCTATTTACCTATCTATTTATCTATCTAGGTGTCGATCTGTCTATCTATTTATATGACTATTTGTCTGTTTATATGTCTATGTATCTGTCTATTTATCGTTTTGTCTATAAATATGTATATCTATCAATCTATCTGTCTAGATATATCTCTATCTATTTGTCTATCTATATGTCTGTGCATCTATATGTCTATCTGTCTGTATATCTATCTATCTGTCTATCTGTCTATCAATCTATATATCTATCTATTTGTCTATCTGTCTGTCTATCTGGCTGTCTATCTGTCTATCTATTTATTTGTCTATATATCTATCTGTCTGTCTATCTATCAATCTATTTTTCTATCTATATATTTATGATTCTATCTGTATGTCTATCTTACAATCTATCAATCTGTCTATCTATCTATCTCTCTATCTATCTATCTATCTATCTATCTATATATCTGTTTATCTATATGTCTATCTATCTGTCAGTCTATGTAACTATCTGGCTATCTATCTGGCTGTCTATTTATATTTCTATTTGTATGTCTATTTGTATATCTATCTATCTATCTATATATGTCTATCTGTATGTCTATATATCTATCTGTCTATCTTTAAGTTTGTTTATCTCTATATCTATCTATTTATTTGTCTGTCTGACAATTTGTCTATTAGTATGTCTATATATTTGTCTATCTATCTCTTTATCTATTTGTCTATCTATATATATGTCTATCTATTTGTATATTATCTATCTATATATCTATTTGTCTATTTGTCCATCTATCTGTCTATCTATCTGACTATCTATCTATCTATCTATATATCTATTTGTCTATTAATCTATATTTCTATCTGCATGTATATCTATCTATCTTTATGTCTGTCTGTCTATCTATCTATCTTTATATCTACCTATTTATCCATTTGCGTATCTGTCTACTTATTTTTCTTCCTATCTATGTATCTATCTGTCTATCTCTCATTTTATCTATCAGTCTATCTATCTGTCTGTCTATCTATCTGTCAATATATCTATCTATTTATCAATCTATTAGTCGATCTATCTATATATCTATCTATCTATATTTTCTATCTATCTATCATTTTATCTATCTATCTATCTATCTATCCATATGTCTAAATATCTATCTATCTTTCTGTCTGTCTAGTTGCCCATATACCTGTTTATCTATCTATCTGTCTATATATATGTCTATTTGTTTATCAATTTGAAGGTCTATATGTATTTCTATTTATCTATCTGTTTGTTTATCTGTCTATCTATCCATCTAAATGTCTGTTTATCTTTTTGTTTGTCTATTTGTTTGACTTTCTATCTATAAATCTGTGTGTCTATCTGTCTATTTATCTTTCTATCTTTGTGTCAATCTATTTGTTAATCTGTTTGTCTAAATGTCTATTTATCTATCTAACTATCTTTTTGTTTATATATCTATCTATTTTACTGTCTATCTTATATCTATTCGTCTATCTATCTATTTGTCTATCTTTATGTCTATCAATCTTTGTATCTGTCTATCTATCTGTCTCTCTATTTTTCTGACTTTTTTTCTTTCTAACTATCTATCTATATTTTTATGTATCTGTCTGTCTATCTATCTATCTATCTATATATCTATCTATCTTTCTGACTACTTGTTTATCTATCTATCTATCTATATCTATATCTATCTATCCGTCTATCTATATATCTGTCTGTCTATCTATCTATCTTTCTGTCTATTTATTTGTCTATATGTCTGTCTATTTGTCAGTATATCTGTCTATCTATCTATCTGTCTATTTGTCCATCTATATGTCTATCTATCTATCTATCTATCTATCTATCTTTCGATTTAACTGACTATATGTCTGTCCTTTTGTCTCTCTATGTGTCTGTCTATCTGTCTATCTATATGTCTGACTATCTGTATGTCTATCTGTCTATATATATATATGTTTATTTATCTATTTGTCTATATGTCTACCTATTTGTCTTATCAATCTGTATGTCTCTCTATCTATCTATCTATATATTTGTCTATCTTTATTTCTATCTATCTATCTACCAATCTATCTATATGTTTTCATATCTATCTGTCTATCTATCTATCTATCTTCCTATCTATTTATTTATTTATTTATCTAACTAACTAACTATCTATCTATCTATATTTTTGTCTGTCTGTCTGTTTATTTGTAATTCATTCTGATTATCTGTCTGTCTATCTATCTGTTTGTCTGCCTATCTATCTATCTGCCTATCTATCTATTTATCTATCTATCTAACTATCAATCTGTCTATCTGTTTATCTGTCTATCTATTTATATGTTTATTTATCTCTTTGTCTAGTTGTCTGTCTATTTGTCTCACTTATCTTCTATCTATCTATCTATCTATTTGTCCATCTATATATCTGTCTATCTATCTGTCTATATGTCAGGCTATCTATCTGTCTATCTATCGGTCTATCTATCAATTTATCTATCTATTTATCTCACATATCTTTCTGTCTATCTATCTATCTTTCTTTCTATTTGTCTGCCTATTTGTCTTCCTATCTATCAGTGTATTTGTCTATCTATCTATCTATCTGTCTATCTATCTATTTGTCTTTCTATCTGTCTATGTATCTATCAGTCTATCTATCTGTATGTCTATCTATATGACTATTTGTCTGTCTATCTGTCTGTCTATCTATCATCTATCTATCTGTCTATCTGTCTATATATATTTGTCTATCTATCTATCTAACTAACTATGTGTCTATCATTCTGTCTATCTGTTTGTTTATCTATATATATATATATATATATATATATTTGTCTTTCTTTTTGTCTATGCTATCTGTCTGTCTATCTGTGTATTTATATGTCTATATATTTGTTTGTCTATATGTCTATCTATCTATCTATCTATCTGTCAGTCTATCTTTTTGTATATATGTTTATCTATCTGTCTTTCTATCTCTCGATCTATCTATCCGTCTATTTGTCTCACCTATATGTCTATTTATCTGACTGTCTATCTATTTATCTATCTATCTATCATTCTATCTATTTGTATATTTTTCTCTCATATCTTTCTGTCTATTTATCTATCTATTATTCTATCTATATGTCTATCTATCTGTCTATCTATTTGTCAGTTTATATGTCTGTCTATCTTTCTATTTTTCTGTCTGACTCTCTGTCTGCGTATCTATCTATCTATCTATCTGTCTGACTATTTGTCTATCTATATGTCTTTCTATCTGTATGTCTATCTATCTATCGATCTATCTGTCTGTCTGTCTGTCTATCTATCTTACTATTTGTTTGTCTATCTGTCTGTCCATCAGTCTGTCTGCCAATTTATCTATATGTCTGTTTATCTGTCTGTTTGTATGTCTACCTATCAATTTATTTTATCTACTTATTTGTTTATCTATCTATCTTTCTATCTTTCTATCTCTCAGTTTATCTCTCAGTTTATCTATCTATCTATTTGTGTATATGTCTGTACGTATATACTTAGTATATACGTACGTATATACTTAGTATATACGTAGATATATACTCAGTATATTCATACATATGTATTGTAGTATATATGCACGTATATACTGTAGTATTATATTTACATATATTATCACATAGCCTCAGATACACAAAACTGTAACAAATTAGTATTATCCCATTTATACATCACAAAGATGGCACAAAACTTCACTATCAACATAAATAAGAAATGCAAAAATTTTTTAAATTTGGGAAAATATCTCTAAAAACTTTTAGCGAAAAACCTGTAATACAATCCACGAGCCAGAATTTGGCCCATCAAAGTTCGCATCTTGCCTCCCCTCCAGCACAAACTCTCTCCCAATACCAAGGCTTATAAGGGTGTTACCCTGCCCTGCCATGACCAAAATGACAAGCTAACAAAAGAACTGACAGATGAAATAGAGGTTGATCATCAACAATAGTAACCATCAACAAATATTTAAGAACCTTGAACATAAATAAATGGAGCACCCCACCATGCTAATGTGCAACACAAGATGATGAAAAATATTTTTTGCATAACAATATTGAATAATTGCATTCTATGCAACCCTTGTTCCACTACAAGAAAAATCACATATAGCTAGGGATAATTCCCAAGCTAAATGGGTATTTTCATCGCTAAACGGGATATAGTGACGGAATATCGACGTATCGGTTCCCTATCTAAAGTGCTTCTTGCTAAAATTTAGCGACGGAAAGTGTCCCTAGCTAAAAAGTTAGCGACGGAAAAAACCCTTGCTAAAAAAACAAATTTCCTAGCTAAATAACAAGATAAATGAGATTTTCCGTTGCTAAACGAAATAAAGACGGATGATTCCCTAGCTAAAGTGTTGGTATATAAATTTTACTGACGGATATAGTCTCTAGCTAAATAAATTTAGCGATGAAAAATCTATCGCTAATTTTAATATTTCCCTAGCTAAATTAGACAGGGAAAATTCCCTGGCTAAATTAGCAAGGGATTTTTCCCTTGCTAATTTAGCAATGGATATTTCCCTATATATTCTAATTTCAAAGTTAATTTTAGAATTTAAATTATTTAAACTTTTTTAATTAAATAATTTAATGTTTTTATATCAAATTGAATAAAAATTGAAACTATAAATAATTTATAATAAACAAAAAATCAAATCATTTAATATCTTATTCTAATTCAATATTTTACATAATTGAAACAAAAAAATAACAAAATTTTATTTAATCTTATTCTTCAATGTATCAACCGATAGTGCATAAAGTATAATATATCTATTCGTTGACGTTGTTTTCTCTCCCTCTGCTCCTCTGATCATTATTTTTCTATTCTGACAAAGCTGTCCGAGTCACGGCACGTAATATCTAGTGAAAAATCTCATCACTTATAAAAGCTTTGTATAAGGAACAATGCAGTATCATATCTATCAAAAATTTAAATCACTCGGTCAAATTTAAAAAAAAGTTATGCTTTGATACATATATAATCCTACAGTATATATGTAAATATATACTATCATTTCACTCGTACATATATTACTATAGTATATGTACATAAAAATAGTAGTATTATCTGTACATATAAACTAAATACAAATATACTCAGTATATATGTACATAAAATACTACAGTATTATATGTACGTATTTACTGACTTTATTCGTAAGTATATACCTCATTAGGTGCTCTTGCTACTGCTCTCGTTGCCGCTCTTGCCACTGTTGTCGTTCCCGGTATCGCTACGAATACCACTACTATTTCCACCATTGCCGCCGCCACTACTGTCGCCACTACCACCACTACAAGAAAAATACCTTATAGCTAGGGACAATTTCTTAGCTATATGGGAAATTTCCTTTGCTAAATGGTAAATAGCAAAGGAATATCAACGGATCGTGTCCCTTTCTAAAGTGCTCCTTGCTAAATTTTAGCTACGGAATTTCCATAGCTAAAAAATTAGCGAAAGAAGATTACCTCGCTAAAAAAGAAAAATTCCTTTGCTAAAATTGCAAGAAAAATGAAGTATTCCATCACTAAACAAAAATAATGATGGCTGAATCCCAAGTTAAAGTACCTAGCATTAGAAAATTAGCGATGGAATATACGTCGCTAATTTTAATATTTCCATAGCTAAATTAGCTAGGGAAATGTCCTTCTCTAAATTAGCGAGGGATTTTTCCCTCGCTAATGTAGCTAGGAAATTTTTCCTAGCTATTTTAATTTCAAAAATATTTACATAATTTAAAAATTTTTAAAATTTTTCAATTAAATAATTTATTAATTTTAAATCATATTGAATAAAAATTGTAACTATATATAATTTATAATAAACAAAAAATAAAATCATTGAATATCTTATTCAAATTCAATATTTTACATAATTGAAACAAAAAAATAACAGACTTTTATTTTTATTCATCAATGTATCTACCGACAGTGCATAAAGAATAATATATCCATTCATTGATGTTGCTTTCTATCCCTATACTCCTCCGATCATCATTTTTCTACTACGACAAATTTGTCCAAGTCACAACACGTAATGTCTAGTGAAAAATTCCATCACTTATAGAAGCTTTGCATGAGGAACAATGCGACATCATATCTGTAAGAAAATTAAACCACTCAGTCAAAAAAAAGATATGTTTTGATACGTATATAATCCTATAGTTTATATGTAAAATATATACTAGTAATTCACTCGTACATATATTACTATAGTATATGTACATATAAATAGCAATATTAAGTGTACATATAAACTGAGTACAAATATACTCAGTATATACGTACATAAAATACTACAGTATTAAATGTACGTATATACTAACTTTATTCGTGTGTATATATCTCAATAAGTGTTGCTGCTGCTCCCGCTGCCACTCCTACCACTACTGTTATTGCCAATGACATTACCAATACCACAACTACTGTAGTAGCTGCTGCCACCACCGCTGCTGCCAAAGCTACGGCCGCTAGCCGCTACGGTGGCCGCCACTGTTGCCCCAACTGCCGGAGCTGCCACTGCATGCCATTGCGACTGTTGCCGCCACTGCTACCTCCGCCGCCACTACTGCCACTACTTCCGGTGCTGCTGCAACCTTTGCCTCCTATGCCGCCGCTTCCTCTGCTGCCGCTACTTTAGTTGCTACCATTGTCGTTCCTGTCGCAGCAGCTGCTGCTGCCTCCGCTGTCTCCGCTGTAGTCACGGCCTCCACTGCCACGTCTACCACCCCTACTGACTACGCTATAGGCGCTGCTCCTGCCACTGCCACTGCAGTTGCTTCTTGCGCCACTGCCACCGCCTCTACCATCTGTGCCGTTGCTGCCACCTCTGCCATCATTGTCACTACTATCGCCACTGCCACCACCACTACCGCAGCTACCTCTAATGATAATAGGCTTTTACATTCCTATAATATGCTAAAACTCTACCCAAAAATTTTGGAGAAACATAAACATATTCACAGATATATAAAAACAATTATTATAGACATGAACAAACAAAAAATACAGTTAAATATAAAATAGTTTTAAAAAATTTTTATAAAATAATTTAATTTTTAAAAATAAATTTACAAAAAATAGAAACTATAAAAAAAATTTTAATTTAAAAAAAAATTCATTCAATAACTTATTCTAATACAATATTTTAAATAACAAAAAAAAATAATAATAAAATTTATATTACATCTTATTAATCAATGCATCTACCTAATGTGCATAAAGTATAATCTATCAATGCATTGATATTACTTTCTCTACCACTACTCCTCCGATTACTAACTTTTCACTGCGAAAATGCTATTCGAGTCACGGTGCTTCATGTTTGTTGAAATATGTTTTCACTTATACAAGCTTCATATGAAAAACAATGCGGTACCATATCTGTAAGAAATTTAAACCACCAAATCAAATCAAAATAAATAAAAAATAACTATGTTATGATAAATATATATTGATGTAGTAAATATGTACATATATACTAGTATTTCACTTGTACAATTATTACTACAGTATACATACATATATACTGTAGTATTATGCGTACGTATATACTGAGTACATATATACTCAGTATATACGTACATAAAATACTGTAGTATTATATGTACTTATATATTGACTATATACGTACGTATATCCCGCATATGTTTACGTTGCTATTGCTCCCGCCACCACTGTTGTTCCCACTACTGATGCTGGACTCACAACCGCTGCCACTCCTGCCGCTGATGCCACTGTCGCGGCCACTACCATGCCACTGCCGATGTCACTGCCGATGCCACTACAGCTGAAACTATTGCCACTGGCGGTGTTGCCCTACTACTGTAGCAGCTGCCGGTGCTGCCGCTACCATCCCCACCGATGCCACTACTGCCACCACTACCGCTTATGCCACTGTTGTCACTGCTCCCGCTGATGTTGCCTCTATCGCTGCTGCAGGTGCTACTAGTGCTGCCACTTCCACTACC
Source organism: Sapria himalayana (assembly GCA_029783825.1). Taxonomy (NCBI): domain Eukaryota; kingdom Viridiplantae; phylum Streptophyta; class Magnoliopsida; order Malpighiales; family Rafflesiaceae; genus Sapria; species Sapria himalayana. The sequence continues at coordinate 90,030 of JAREIK010001456.1, forward strand.
ATCACTGTCATCGCTGCCGTCGCAGCCCCTGCTGCTACTGCTGAAAATAGGCCTTTACATACCTATAATAGGCTAAAACTCTACCCAAACAATTCAGAGAAACAAAAACATATTCATAAATATATAAAAACAAATATTATAGATATGAACAAACACAAATTAAAGTTGATTGTCATACAGCTTCAACAAAAATCCAAAAGATGTCAAGCAATTATGTTTAGAGATAATGAGTGTGAAAAAAATAAAATGTTTTTAGAATAATAAAGATAAGATAAGCTATCCCTCTTTTTGATAAAGCTAAAATCGGTAAATATGAAACCCATGCACTTTAAGGACCATGGTAATGTCTGAATGCTTTGAATCATGATTTTTTTCTTTTGTCTCACATAATATGTTCTGCAAAGATTCATAATTTGGTTAATCAGAAAAGCAAAGAACAAGACCATAATATAAAAAAATTGAAACCTGCAAAAAAATATCATAATTATTTGCTACATATAGATAAAAATAAATAACAATTTATATATAATTCTCATACTCAATTTTTCTCATAATTTGTAGGGAATACTAGTCTCTCATGTGAGGATTCGCAACTGGGTCTCTAAATGCTATTTGTTGTGCCAATGCCACTAATTATGACTCCATATAGGACATCTACTATTGCATTACATTTTTAATTTCTTTCATCTCATAATTCATTTCTATAATTTTTTGTTTTTCTTCCATCAAATTATTTATATGTTTATCCTTCTTTTTTATTTCGGTCTCTATAACTACAATACATTCATTTGTTTCCAGTGCTTGTTGTTCGACTACCTCATCCACCATTGCTGAGATAGATGAATTAGAAGCACGACTGTTACAACAAAATGGCACTCCCTTAGAGCTGATTCCGTACACGCACTACTTATTTCGACCTCCTATTGTCTCCAAATAAATAGGATCATAGTCAATTGGTTGAAGATCCATAGAACTCTCAACTTGTTGATGAGCAGCTATTACACGTTCCTCCATAAGGTCCTGATATAAAATAGAGAAAAAAACTATTCTAGATATACAAAAAATAAATAAATATTTTGTATTCAAAACAATTTTAATTATGTACTGTAGTTTTATAAAATCTAATTAATTTAACAATTTCTTACAGAAATCATCTGAGACTTGTTATAAACATACTGACCATACACTTTATTCACATGCATCTTCCTGAAAATCTCATAAAAATTTGGATATCGACCCAATTCTTTAGCCTGGAATTTGTATTTATTAAGTCATAAAAAAACAAATGATAGAAAAATTTAACAAAATTAATAAACACGTGCAGAAATTTTATTTATTGGACTATTAGGACAACCAAAAATATATAGAAATGTTTAGAATTTTAAATTTGTACCAAATCTCGAGCGTGCTCAATGCTCGAATTTAAACCTCCTTTGTGTCGATGGATTTTTGTACCTAGTTGAGCTACCTCACTTCGTCGATTTTTGCTGACAATATCTGATTTTTTCTTCATATATAGCTCCTCCCAATAATTAAGCCTCTTGAGCCAGTCTTGATCGGATATAAAATCAAGCATTTCTTTCATTTTCCTAAATTTGTGGACAAAATCAGAATACCATTGAGCAGCTTTGATATTCCATAATGACTTTATGTTTCCATCAAATTTGGGTGCCCATGTGCACTAATTCTATAAATAGAAAAAAGACAAAAGAATTTATATTAACAACAAGAACATAATTATTTACCTCTTGAATAATAACCAACATAAAACTCAAGTAATTAGATAATTATTTTTCAATAGTTTTGTTTTGTTATTTTTACCTGAAAGTCATTAAAATATGACTTTCTTGTCAATTCAGAAACTTTCTTCTAGGAGAAAGCTTTAGAATCATTCATTTTCTTGAAAGCTTTTGTAATTATAGTTGAACATTTGTGAGATGGAATAAAACTATACAAATAAATAAATAACATTGAAAATAAGCAAATCATAACAATATTAAAAAAAACCACTGACAGTAACATCAGAATTTTTTTTTCAATTCATTTTTACATATTTCTTTTACCTCTCATCCACAATCTCAATTTCTAACTTTATAATGACTATATAGGAAGGCATAGCATTTGATGATGTCATTGGTATTGTAAATGGGGGAACAATCGGGTGTAAAATGTGGTGTAGAAGGTAGAGATGAATCAAAAGTGTGTGTTAGAAGCTCAATGGGTTGTGAGCTTACATCTGATAAAGGTGATAGTAGAGGTCTCAAAGATGGTGATGGTGATAGAAATGAAGATGGTGATTATGATGTTGAAGGCTGGATATGGTGGCTAAGAGATGATCCTGATTCTGCAACATTATGTAACATACTAGATGAATCTGGTTCAATTTTGTGTCCACGTCCACCTCCACCACGGCCACATCCTTTAGGTGTCATCTGCTGTACAAAATCAAACATAGAACAAAAAATAGGGATATGATGAACAAGCATACATTTTCAAATAAAACACACCAATAAATTTCAACAAAATATAAAAAGTCTTTGATAGTTTAAATTTATAATAAAATTATAATAATTTAATTATCGGCATCACTGTCATCCTTTAATAGATCTTCTGATATTTTGTCTGATTCTGATAGAAATTCAAACTCATCTTCAGATAGAAATTGATCATCTTCAATTTCTTTTGTGCCACCTTTTGAGTCACATAAATTTGTTGGATCTTTACCTATATTCAAAGGCTAAATATTATTTATGTCATCTTCCTGGATTGCCGGTGCAATTTCTAAGTTTGCACTTTTTTGTTGTGATGTTGGTACTTCAAATTTTGATCAAGTTTTAATTTTGCAAATCACCCACCAATCTATCTTATCACGAGATAAACTCTGATATGTATAATAATATACCTGAGTGGCTTGAACTACCATAATAAATGGCACGTATCGATTATATATGCATTTATGGTTAACATCCACTAGCTTATAATCCGATGAATCTTTGTGCCCACATTTCGTGTAGGATCAAACCACTCACACTTAAATAATACAATCCTATTATTTTCGAGTCCAATACTCCAACTCAATAACTTTTTTGAGTTAACCATAATAATTAATTTCATTTGTACTATAACCTGAGCCTTTAATGGATACACCATTATTCATTATTATTTTAGAAGAATCATACCCGATTGTGTGAAATTTATATCCATTAACAAAATACCCAGGATAGTTTGTCACACATCTAAATGGGCATTTACTTAGATTCTGAATGAAAATATTTGAATCTCCATTTGAAGGATCAATTGCCTGTGACATAAATAAAAAAATGATATTAACAAATAAAAGATACTAATAAGTTAAATAAATCAAAAATATTAAACTTAATTATTCTCACATAATTTTTTAACCAATTTGCAAATTCAGTTTCTAGCATATAATCGACATCTTTGCTAGAATTGCTGGATGCCTATAATTTAACTGCTCAACATAAGTACTACACAAATATAAAAAGAGAGAAAAAAATATTTATCAGTTTTTAATAATTCTTATTAAAGATACAATTAAACTATGATTAAACTTGCAACCATTTTGGGTATACATACTCAATATATGGTGCAATCTCCTCACAATTAAGTAAAACATATCTTCGGGTTGCTTTGTACTCTTCATCTCTCATACATCTTTTCATTTCTCTTCCAGGGTACTTGAAGTAGATAGTTTGTCCACATAATCATCTTCTACCATCACATGACCTTCATAATTCCGCGGCACATTTCTATTTTTTGTTTTTACATGATCCTCAAAATAATAAGAACAAAATGATGATGCTTCTTCTACTAAATATGCATTGCAAATTAAACCTTCAACTTTTGTCTTGTTTCTAACATTTAATTTCAACTTACGAAGATACCTATAACCTTAATGTTAGGTTTAATTAGAAAAAATTACAATAATACTTAAAGTACTAGATAAAAAACATAGTAAATTATATGTATTTACCTCTCAAAAAGATACATCTACCTGAATTGCAATGGCCCTGTAATCCTTGCAAAAAGAATGATGAGCATATAACTAATTTGATGAAAGAAATGCAAGAAATAAAAGAAATTAAAAAAGTAATGCAACATCAGATGTCCTATATGGAGTCACAGTTAGCGTCATTGGCACATCAGATAGTATTCTGAGATCCAGCTGCGAATCATCACAGGAGTGGCTGGAATTCCCTACAAATTATGAGGATGATTGAGTATGAGAATTATTTCTAAACAGTTATTTATTTTTGTCTATGTGTAGTAAATAATTATGATATTTTTTTGCAAGTTTCAATTTTTTTATTCTGGTCTAGTTCTTTGCTTCTTCGATTAACCAAATTATGAATCTTTGCAGGACACATTATGTGAAAAAAAAAGAAAAAATTCTTATTCAAAGAATTCATACATTACCATGGTCCTTCCAATGCATGAGTCCCATATTTACCGATTTCAGCTTTATCAAATAGAGGACTAGCTTATTTTATCTTTATTATTCTAAACACATTTTATTTTTGCACTCTCTTTATCTCTAAACATAATTGGTGGACATCTTTTGGATTTTTTGTGAAGTTGTATGACAATAAACTATAATTTTTGTTTGTTCATGTCTATAATATTTGTTTTTATATATTTGTGAATATGTTTTTGTGTCTCTGAATTTTTTGGGTAGAGTTTTCGCCTATTATAGGTATGTAAAAGCCTATAGTTAGCAGCGGCATAGCAGTAGAGATGGCAGCAAAGTCTGTGGCAACAACGGAACTGGTAGTGGCAGTAGTGATGGCAATGGAAGCGACAGTGGCGGTAGCGGCGGTAATAGTGGTAGCACCGAAAGTAGGGGGTGAGGTGACATTAGGGCTGTGGTGACATTTGCAACTGTAGCAATTGCGGTAGAAGCAGCTACTGCTATGGTAGAAGTAGCTACAGTGGCAGAAGTGGCAGAAGTGGTAGAAGCAGCTACTGCTATGATAGTAGTGGCAAAAGCAGGTGTGGTAGTAGCGGTAGCAGCAGTGGAAGTGGTAGGGGCGGCAGCTGCTACATTGGCAGTAGCAACATCGGTAGCGACAGCGGCATCAACTGCGGTAGTGGTAGCGGTTGCGGCTGTGGCAGGGGCGGCTAGAGTGGCAGTGATAGTGGGAGCAGTAGCAATGGCAACATATGCAGCATATAAGTATGTATATAGTCAGTATATATGTACATATAATACAATAGTTTTTAATTTACATATATACTGAGTATATATATGTAATCAGTATATATGTATGCATAATACTGTAGTTTAAATGTAAATATATAAAGTAATATATGTACGAGGTAAATGCTAGTATATATGTACATATTTACTGCAACATTTATATTTATGAAAACATAATTATTTTTTATTTATTTTGAATTGATTTAGTGGATTAAATTTCGTACAGATATGGTATCGCATAGTTTCTCATATGAAGCTTGTATAAGTGAAACCATATTTCAACAAACATGAACCACCATGACTTGGACAGCATTTTCCTAGTGGAAAGTTGGTGATTAGAGGAGCAGTAGGAGAGAAACAACGTCAATGCATTGATAGATTATAATTTATGCACAGTCGGTAGATATATTGATTAATAAGTTATTATATAATTTTTATTATTTTTTTGTTTTAGTTATTTAAAATATTATATTAGAATAAGTTATTGAATGATTTTTTTAATTTAAAAGTTTCATTTATAGTTTTTGTTTTTAGTAAATTTAAATTTAAAATATTAAATTATTTAATTAAATTTTTGTTTAAACTGTATGATATTTAACTGTAATTTTTGTTTAAACAGTATGATATTTAACTGTAATTTTTGTTTGTTCATATCTATAATAACTATTTATATATATGTGTGAATATGTTTGTGTTTCTCCAAAATATTTGGGTAGAGTTTTAGCAAATTATAGGTATATAAAAGCCTATTATCATTAGAGGTAGCTGTGGTAGTGGCGGTAGCAGTGGCGGGAGCAGGGGCAGTGATGGCAGTGGCACAAGAAGTGACTATGGTGATAGCGAAGGCAACAGCACCGGGAGCGACATTGGTAGGGGTGGCAGTAGCTGCAGTGGCACGGTGGCAGCATGGGTAGTAGCAGCGGCTGTAGTGGAGGCAACGGAAGCAGTGGCAGCATAAACGGTAGCGGTGGCAGTAATGGTAGTGGTCGCAACGGAGGCAACAGAGGAAGCGGTAGTAGTGGCGACATCAAAGGCAGCAACGACAGCAGTGGTAGTGGCGACAGTAGAGGCAGTAGTGGCAATCATGGCATCAACAGCATGAGCAGCAGTAATGGCAAAAAATGTGGTATATACGTACGTATATAGTCTGTATATACGTACGTATAATTCTACAATATTTTATGTATAAATATACTGAGTATAAATATACTCGATAAATATGTACACATAATACTGTAATTTATATGTACAAATACTATAGTAATATATGTACGAGTGAAATGCTAGTATATATGTACATTTTTTCTATAGTAATATATATTTATCAAAACATAGTTTTTTTTAAAATTTTTTTGATTTGATTTAGTGGTTTAAATTTCTTACAGATGTGGTATGACATTGTTTTCCATAAGAAACTTGTATAAGTGATGTGATTTTTCAAAAGACATGAAGCAGTGTGACTCGGACAAATTTTTTGTAATGGAAACTTGGTGATCGAATGAGCAGAGGGAGAGAAAGTAACGTTAATGCATTGATAGATTATAGTTTATGCACAGTCATTAGATATATAGATTATTAAGATGTAATATAATTTTTGTTATTTTTTTTAAAATATGGTATTAGAATAAGTTATTAAATGATTTTTTTGTTTATTTTAATATTTTTATTTTTAGTTTCAGTTTTTAATAAATTTATATAACAATATTATATTATTGAATTAAATTTTAGTTTAAGCTGTATGGAAATCAACTTTAATTTGTGTTTGTTCATGTCTATAATAACTAATTTTTATATATATATGAAAATATTTGTGTGGCTTCGAAATTTTTGGGTAGAGTTTTAGCCTATTATAGGTATGTAAAGACTATTATCAGCAGCAGTAGCAATGGTAGCGATGGTAGCGGCAGTAGTGGAAGGGCCAGCGGTAGTAGAGGTGGCCATGGCAGCAGCGGGAGCTACAGCGACGGCAACAGCGGGAGCGCCAGTGGCAGGAGAATCGGCATAAGAGGTAGAGGTAGCAGTTGCACTGGAAGCAGCGGCTGCACTAGAAGCAGTGGAAATAGCGGCGGTAGCATCAGCTGCACAAGAAGTAGAGGCAGCACCAAAAGCAGCGGCAGCATCAAAAGTAGCGGCAGCAGTGGCATAGGCGGCAATGGTAGCAGTGACGGTGGTGGTAGAAGTGGTGGCAGCGACAGCTCCCACAGCGGGGGCAGGCTGGCAACCACCACAGCAGCCAGCGGCAGTAGCTGTGGCAGCAGTGACGGCGGCTACAGCTTCGACAACAGTGATGGCGGCGGCAACTATGACAATAGTAGTGGTATTGGCAGCGACAACGACAACGGCAGCAGCAGCATGAATGGCAAGGAGAGCAGCACCAACAGCAACTATTGAGATATATACATACGAATAAAGTTAGTATATACATACATTTAATACTACAATATTCTATATACGTATATACTGAGTATATTTGTACTCGATTTATATGCACACTTAATACTACTATTTATATGTACATATATTGTAGTAATATATGTAGGAGTGATTTGCTTGTATATATTTACATATATACTATAGGATTATATATGTATCTAAACATAACTTTTTTTATTTGACTGAGTGGTTTAATTTTCTTACAGATATGATACCGCATTGTTCCTCATACAAAGCTTCTATAAGTGATGGGATTTTTCACTAGACATTATCTGCTGTGATTCTGACAACTTTGTTGCAGTATAAAAATGATGATTAGAGGAGCAAAGTGAGGGAAATCAATGTCAATGAATAGATATATTATACTCTATGCACTGTCTGTAGATACATTGATGAATAAAAATAAAAGTTTGTTATTTTTTTTGTTTCAATTATGTAAAATATTGAATTTGAATAAGGAATTAAATGATTTTATTTTTTGTTTATTGTAAATTATTTATAGTTTAAATTTTTATTCAATATTATTTAAAAATAATAAATTATTTAATTAAAAATTTTAAAATTTTTTAAATTCTGTAAATATTTTTGAAATTGAAATAGCTAGAGAAATATTAAAATTAGTGACGGATATTCTGTCGCTAATTTTCTTAAGCTAGGGACATTAGCTAGAAAATAAGCTGTCGTTATTATTGATTAGCGACACAATATTTCGTTTATATTGCTATGTTAGCTATGGAATTTTTTATTTTTTAGCAAGGAAATTTTCCGTCCCTAATTTTTTAGCAAGGGAAACTTTCCTCGCTAAAATTTAGCAAGGAGCACTTTAGAAAGGGACCTAATCTGTCAGTATTCCGTAGCTATTTCCTATTTAGCGATGGAAATTTCTCATTTAGCAAGGGAATTGTCCCTGGCTACATGGGATTTTTCTTGTAGTGATAAAGTGTTATATAGTTATAAGATTATTTATATATAGCTATACAAATATTTATATATAGTCATACAACTTCAACAAATATCTAAAACATGGCCAGTAATGATGTTTAGAGAGAGAGAGAGAGAGAAGAAATACTATATTTCTACAATTTTCCACATGAGCAGGAAGTTACTTTGAATGACAATTCACTACTACTTCTATAGAGAAGAGATGTTTTGCTAAAGCATCATAAATTTCTTCCATATATCTGCATGTCCATATATATATATATATTGAGGAAAAATATGAAGATTAATACATGAAAATGAAAAAAGGATGATATAAAAAAATAATACTTAATAATAATAATATATAACTAAAACTCATGCCTTTACATAATTAATAAAAATGATTTATGAAACATTACATATCGAGTATTCCCATAAAAAATAAAACAAGTGAATAAAATAAATAAAAACTCACAATAATATAATATTATGAATAAAAATTATAAAATAACATTATCATTTATTAAATACAAAAAGAAACAATAAATACTCTTAATCTATATGAATCATCTCATCCTAGTATCTCAAGATAAAAAAATATAAAAATATAGTATAATTCTCAATAGTTTTGATAATTTTTATTTTTATTACAACTTATTAATGTTCGTTATAATTCATTTTGCTGTATTTTTATGATATGTTACTATTTTTTTTATTATATTGTATTGATGTTTTTGAAATTATAATAATTTATATTTATTTTATTAACATATGAAATAATATTTAATAATATATGTTCTGGCCTAAAAAATAATTAGTAAATAAGTTTATATCGTATTAAACTATAAAAGAGTACTCACAAAAAGAGTACTCACATAAATTCGCTAGTACTATAAATTAATGTTTCATTAATGATACATACATTTCCATAATACTTCTCATATTTTCTTATATTCTTTATTACTATTTATTACAAGATACATCTACCACAAATTTTGTGAAACATGAAACTTAGATTAAAGCTTGTAGGTTACAACTAATAGTTATGGTACTCAACTAATAACTACAATGTTCAACTAACAATATATTACTACTCATATTTATTAGTTTTTAAAATTATTTAAAATAACCATATTGCAGCACAGAAAAATTATCATGTGTTAAAAGATGATGTTATTAACACGGCAGGATAAAGGGTGTCCTAATGAATGTTGTTGTAAGGAGAATACTCTTGTATGACATGAAATTCATCAATGTTATAGAGATACCCAAACTTTTAATAATTCATAGTTGTTAAAGGTTTAAATTATAGTTAATATAAATTTGGTAGAAGTTGAATTGTTAGAATAATAATAAACTACATTGTTATAGCTAAAATCATAAATTAAAGTTGATAAAACATTTTTTGGTAGAAAAAAATCTATTGTGTTGCATGACATTATGGGGATTATAAACATTAAAAATTTCTAAATATTTTTAATAGTTTTATATCCTATATCTAAATCAAAAATGTTATAGATTTAAAATATTATTCTTTTTCTATTTGCCAACTCTTCTCCCAAACTTAACCCAAAATTATTATTTGGCTCGTATATAAGCTATGAGGCTTCATGATAAGAATAGGTAAAATTTATATCCCAACATCTGAACAACAAGATAAATGATAGCTTCATGGAAAACGTATCCAACATCTACGAGGATCAGCCTCATATTTTTAGTGTTAGAGTATTCATCATTTTTTGTTGATCAGTCTACCATGTTGTTGGTTCAGATTATTATTATCATGCTATTTGTTAAAAAAATATTATTTTCGATAGTAATTATGTACAAAAAAGTTTGGTTCATATATTTTATACTATCTTTGCTTGAGTGTCCATGACACATTGCTATATGTTGATCTTATTATATCAGTATGAAATCATTATTTTAAATATTACTAAACTTTATTCAACAAGTCCACTCATCACTAACACAAGAGAGATCACAAGGAATCACACACTGTGAGACATCTATTGAAGGAATATTGAAATTATTAGAAATATAAGTGTTTTATTTCAAGAAACATAAAAATGAAGTTATTATGTTTGAGATAATTTTGAGATAAATTTAAATTAAAAAATGTTAGATACATGGTAAATATAAATCTTTACACACACACACACACACACACACACACACACACACCATGATAATCTTAGTTAAAGATAAGTGCAACCATAAGAATATAAATGAATCATGTAGGAAAATGACAATAAAGTCTGAAAAAATTAATAAGAATAATAATTTTTATATCATATGTTGACTTACAAGCATATCACATGCTTACTTGCATGATTATCATGTGTTAGTATGTATGATTTCCATGTCTTGGCTTACATGAGTGATAAGTATTGATTATGTGCTTACTATGTGTTCTTGTGTATTAATGCCATGTGCTTGAAAGTGTGCATGTTATATGATGATGTGTATACCTGCCAAGGATTGACTTGTCATGTGAAAGCTATGTGTTGTCTTATTAAATGGTGCATCAAAAATTAAAAAATTTTGAATCTTGCCTATGAATAAAAGTGATTTGGGATTCCTAGCACACAACAACACATATCATGAGAACATTTCAAAGTGAATTGAGAAACTCTTGCTCAATTATTTTCAATTACATGTGTGAATATTACTAAGTTTTCTAAAATTTGTAGAATAATTCAAATTGGTTTAATCAAGTATAATCAGTTTAATTTAATTTGACACGCTAAACTATTATTTTATTTATTTTATTTATGTTATTTATGTTATTTATGTTATTTATGTTATTTATGTTATTTATGTTATTTATGTTATTTATGTTATTTATGTTATTTATTTTATTTATTTTATTTTATTTTATTTTTGTATTCAATAATTACTCATTTTTGAATATTTTTTGTAGATATCAAGTCGGCATAGCTAAGTATGTAAACAAGTTATGTATAAAATACACAAGCATATTGATGTATATTGTTTTTGTAGATATCAAGTCACCAAACCTAATTATATATACTATTTAAACATTGTTTTTGTATACAGTCACCATCAAAATCTACATAATGACAATGCATTATATCACAAATGCATGAAGCATGTATATGAATACGTTTATATACAAAATCCAAGCATAACATGGTGATTAAAGAAGAAATTAGGAAAGAAAAAAATAGAATAAAAATGCTTACTCTTTGATTAAGTAATCCAAGATAATCAATGAAGAATAAATGTATAAACGTACATCAAATTATTAAAAAATTAAAACTTAAACCTCGAATTAATTTTTATTGAATCATCGTCAAGAGATAGATGGTGAATGTGAACGAGTTCAGTTCTATTAGAGATGCGTCGGCATCGAGAAAGAGAATTTATATTTTAGAAAAATATTTATATTTTAAATTATTAAAACATTAAATAAACAATATATATATATATATATAATACAAAAATACTCATTAATTTTATTTACTATCAAATTTTTTTCACCAAAATTAATGTGTGTGTAGCAAGGTACAAATGAAAAACAAATACCTTACAATTTTTTATTATAATATTAATTAAACAATAAATATATAAAAAATAAAAAAATATGTTTTGCCTTAAAAAATATCAAATAGGTACAAAATTAACAAACTTCATATAATAAGACATAAATGAAAAGATGATTTGTCTTCTAGCCACTCGCCTAAAAGTTATAAATACTCTTAATATTAAAAAATATATAAAATTTATATTTTATGGTTATAAATGTTTAAGAATTCATATTAATTTTTACGAAGATAATATGAAATAATTTTAAACGCATAAAATTTCATATTATTTGATATCAATAATAATTTTTAAAATTCAAAAATTACTTAAAGTGAGAAGATAATTAAAAAAAGTAGTATTTATTATTTTAATAAAAAATTAATGTAAAAGTTAATTGTAAAAATATTACTCAATTATTTAATTTTTATAAATTTTTGTAGGATTAAACAGCTATGTATTTATTTATAATTATTATTTTATTTTATTTTAACTTTATTGAACAAATTATATTTTTTTTATTTTTCAAGATTTTCAAATTTTGGATTATTTATTTTTATAAAAGGTTTCTATAATCATAAAATTTTTTAATACTTATAATAATATTAATATTTACTAGTTTATTCATCAATTTAGTTATAGTTGAAAATATTTTCTATTTTATCATACAATGAATTAATTTATATTTAAATTAGTAGGAATTTTAATGTAAGTTAATTTAATTTTTAAAATATCAAAAAAATTATTATACTTATTGAATTATTTATTTAATGTTACTTTAATTTAAATTATTTAGTTTCTTAATTAAAAATTTTAGAAAAATTGTTTGTATACTTTTGTAAAAAATTAATACATCATAAAAATAGTTATATTAGTCCTTATTAATATAATTTTTTTTATTTTTATATATTTTAAATTAATTATTTATAATATCATTTTTTATAATTTTATGAGGAGAATGTATCTTTCAAGGATCGCTCATCTATAGACCATTAACAGACATTTAAAAAAAATTAAATAAAATATTAAAACTAATAATTAATTAAAAAAATTTAATAATTAAATATTGGCTAGGAAAATTCCATCTCTATGTTCGGGATTTAATTAGCTAGGGAAGTTCAGTCACTAAATCCGTCGCTATATTCCGGATTTAATTGGCTAGAGAAGTCCCCTCGCTAATTCCGTCGATATATTCTGAATTTTGTTAGCTAGGAAAGTTACGTCACTAAAATCCGTCACCATATCCAGGAAGTAATTGGCTAGGGAAGTTTCGTCGCTAAAGTTCCTTGTTATATTATGTATGTAATTAGCAAGGGAAATTTTATCGCTAAATCCATAGTTATAATTTTGGGATGTAATTAGCTAGGGAAATTATGACACTAAAATCTGTCATTATGTTCATTATATAATTAGCTAGGTAATTCCATAGCTGAAATTTGTTAGTATGTTAATGATATAATAAGTTAGAGAAATTCTGTCGCAAAATCTGTTCCTAAATTTGGGATTTAAATAGCTACGAAAATTACGTCGCTAAATACGTCGTTAATTTCCTGATTTTATTAGCTAGGGGAATTCCGTCACTAAATTCATCGTTAATTTTCAGATTTTATTAGCTATGAAAATTTCGTCGCTAAATCCGTGTAATAAATTCTGGATTTTATTAGCTAGAAAATTTAAGTAGCTAAAACCTTCGTTAATTTTTGTATTTTATTAGCTAGGAAATTCCGTCACTAAATTCGTCGCTAATTTCCGGATTTTAATAGCTAGGAAAATTCCATCACTAAATCCGTCACTATATTCATGGTTTTATTAGCTAGAGAAATTCCATCGCAAAATCCGTCACTAAATTCTGAATTTAATTAGCTAGGGAAATTTCGTCACTAAATCCGTCGTTAATTTCCATATTTTATTAGCTAGAAAAATTTCGTCGCTAAATCCATCGTTAATTTCCATATTTTATTAGCTAGAAAAATTTCGTCGCTAAATCCATCGCTAAATTCTAGATTTTAATAGCTAGGGAAATTCTGTTACTAAATCTGTAGCTAATTTCTTTATTTTATTAGCTAGAGAAATTCTGTCACTAATTCAGTCGCTAATTTACATATTTTATTAGCTAGACAAATTCCGTCGCTAAATCCGTTGCTATATTCATAGTTTTAATAGCTAGGGAAATTCCGTCACTAAATTCGTCGCTAAATTCGTCGCTAAATTCATCGCTAAATTTCTGAATTTATTAGCAAGGGAAATTCCATCGCTAAATCTGTCATTAATTTTCGTATTTTATTAGCTAGAGAAATTCCAACACTAAAACCATTGCTAAATTCAAGATTTTAATAGGTAAGGAAATTCTGTTGCTAAATCCGTCTCTAATTTTCTTATTTCATTAGCTAGAGAAATTTCGTCGCTAATTCATTCGCTAATTTCCATATTTTATTAGCTAGGAAAATTCCGTACCAAATCCATCGCTATATCCATGGTTTTAATAGCTAGGGAAATTCTGTCGCTAAATCAGTCACTAAATTCTAGATTTTATTAGCTAGGGAAATTCTATAGCTAAATCCGTCATTAATTTCTATGTTTTATTAGCTAGGGAAATTTCGTCACTAAATCCATCGTTAAATTTCGAATTTTAATAGCTAGAGAAATTCCGTCACTAAATCCATCGCTAATTTCCGTAATTCATTAGCTAGGAAAATTCCATCACTAATTTTTGTATTTTATTAGCTAGAAAATTCTATCGCTAAATCCATCGCTAAAATCCATGCTTTTCTTGAGCGGAATTTACGAAAAATTATTCGTCGCTAATCCATCGTAATCCGTTACTATTTTTTAAAAAGAAAAATCATTAATCCCTTGCTATTCCATAGCTAGTTCTTTGCAATTTAGCTAGGGATTGATCACTAGCTAAAATTTCCTAACTAAATTGATATTTTCTTGTAGTAGATAGACAAATAGATGACAAATAGATAGATAGAAATATATATTATTAGATAGACAAATAGATATACGGGCAAATAGACAAACAGATAGATAGATAGATAGACATATAGACAGAAAGGTAGATAGACATATAGACAGATAGATAGATAGATAGACATATAGACAGATAGACAGCCAAAAATATTGACAGATAGATAGACAAAAAATAGATAGATAGACAGACAGATAGACAAATAGATAGATAGACAAATAGATATACAGATAGATAGACAGATAGATAAATAGATAGACATATAAATAGACATATAGATAGATAGATAGATATAAAGATAGATAGACAGACATATTGATAGACAAATAGACAGACCGGGAGATAGATAGATCAATAGATAGACACATTGATAGATAGATAGATAGATAAACAAATAGATAAAGAGATAGAAAAACAGATAGAAATGCAGACAGATAGATAGACAGATAGATAGGTTGGTATATAGACAACTATATAGAAACATAGATTGATAGATAACTATATAGATAGTTAAACAAACAGATAGACAAATAGATAGATAAAGATAGATAGACAGATAGATAGACTGATAGAAAGATAGATAGACAAACACATGGATAGGCAAAAGACAAACGGCTAGACAATAAGATAGACAGATAGTTTAACATAGAAAGAAAGATAGACAGACGGATAGACAAAATAATATAAAGATAGACAAACTGATAGAGAGACAGATACATAGATAGAAAGACATGTAGACGGACAGATATACAGATAGATAGACATATACACAGACAAATATACATACATATAGACATATAGACATATAGACAGACTAATAGAACAACATATAGACAGACAGATAGACAAACAGAAAAATAGATAGATAGATAGATAAACATATAGATAGACAAATATACATACAGGTAGATAGACAGATAGACATACATATATATAGGTAGAAAGATAAACATATAGGCAGACAGATAAACTGACAAATAGAAAGACAGATAGATAGAGAGAAAGATAGATAGACAAATAGATAAAAAGATAGACAGATAGATAGATAGACATCAAATAGATTGATAGATGGAAAGATAGTTAGATATATAGATAGACAAAAAGATAGATAGACAGACAGATAGATAGATAGACAGATAGACAAACATATATATTGACATATAGACAAACACATAGACATATACATTGACAGATAGATAGACACATAGATAACCAGATAGATAGCCATATAGAAAGACATATACATAGAAAGATGGCTAGATAGACAAAAAAACACATAGATAGAAAGATAGACAGACTGACTGATAGACAGACTAATAGAAATACTAATTGTCAGACTGATAGATAGATAGATAGACTGATATGTAGATAGATCGATAGATAGATAAACAGACATATAGACAGACAAATTGACAGATAGATAGAAAGTTAGATAGATATATAGATAGATAGACAGACAGATAGTCATACATATAGACAGACATATCAATAGATAGACAGATAGACTGATATATAGATAGATAGATAGACAAATAGATAGATAAACATATAGACAAATAGGTAGACAGACAGATGGATAGATAGATAGACAGCTAGAAAGATAGATAGACAAATAGATAGACATAGACATAGAAAGATAGATAGACTAAAAGATAGACAGATAGATAGATAGACAGATAAACAAATACATAGATCGACAGATAGATAGATACATACATAGATAAATCGACAGATCAATAGACACATAGACCCACAAATATATAGATAAATAGACAGATTGATACACATAAGATAGATAGACAGACAGACAAATAAACAGATATAGAGATAGACAAAAAGACATACATATAGACACAAATATAGACAACTAGATAGATAGATTGAAAGATAGATAGACAGATAGACTGACACACATATAGGTATACATATAGATAGAAAGTTAGATAGACAGAAATATAAAGATAGATAGACAGACAGATAGAAAGATAGATAATGAGACAAATAGACATACATATCGACAAATAGATAGACAAATAAATGTCTTTACAGATAGATAGACAGTCAGATAGATAGATAGACAAATAGATAGATAGACAGATAGATATATAGATAGATAGACATACAGATAGATAGTCAGATAGAAATATAGATAGATAGATATATAGATAGACAGATAGATATACAGATAGATAGACATACAAATAGACAGATAAATAGAAATATAGATATATAGTATAGATTGATAGATTGATAGACATACAGATAGACAGACAAATAGACAGACAGATAGACAGACTAATAGACATAAAGATAGAAAAACAGATAGATAGATAAATAGATAGCTAGATAGATAGACAAATAGATCGATAAATAGATAGATAGACAGATTGACAGACAAATAGATAGATAGACAGAAGATTAAAAAGAAATATGATAGATATATAGACGGACAATTAGACAAATAGACACACACATGGACAACCAGATAGAAAGCCAGATAGATAGACAGATTGATAAAAAGATAGATCGATAGACATAAAGATAGGTAGATAGACAGATATATAGACAAACAGATAGACAGATAGAAAGACAGATAGATAGACATACAGATAGATAGATTGACAGATAAATAGAAAATTGATAGACATATAGACACACAGATAAATAGATATATAGACAGACAGACAGATAGATAGATAAACTGATAAATAGATAGTTAGATAGACAGATTAACAAACAAATAGATAGATAGACAGATAGATATACATAATGACAAATAGACAGATATATAGTTAGACATATGAACTGATAGATAGATAGACAGATAGATAGATAGATAAATAGATAAACAAACAAATAGAAAAATAAATAGACAAATAGACAAATAGATATATAGATATATAGATAGCTATTTAGACAACTAAATAAATAGACAGATAGACAGACATATAGTCAGACAAATAGACAAATCGATAGAGAGATAGATAGAAAGATAATCAGAGATAAATAGATAGATACATACATTGACAAATAGACAAACAGATAATTTGATAAATTGACATATAGATAGGAAAACAAATAGAAACATAGATAGATAAATAGACAAACAAATATACATATAGATAGGCATAAAGATATAAACAAAATAAAAGATTGGAAAAATGACAGATAGACATAAAGACTTGTAAACAGATAGATAGATAGACATATATATAGATAGATTGATAGATAAACAAATAGATTGATAGACAGATTGATTGATTGATTGATACACGGATAGATAGATAGACAGCTATATAAAAGCAAAATTGATAGACAGATAGATAGATAGACAGATACATAGATAGACAAATAAACATATAGATAGATAGATAGACATATATAAAGATAGTCAGATAAATTGAAGTCAAATAGATAGTTAGATAAATAGACATATAGATATATAGGCAGAAAGATAGATAGACATATAGATAGATAAATAAATAGAAAGATAGATGGATAGACATATAGACTGATAGATAAATAGACATGATAGATATTAAGACAGATTGAAACATTGACAGATAAACATATAAATTTATAGACTTATAAATAAATGGGTAGATAGGTAAATTGGCATATAGACAAATAGATTAATAGATTAATATGCAGAGTGACAAATAGAAAGATAGATAGATAGACAGATAGATAGATAGATAAACAATAGACAGATTGACAGATAAACATATAGAATGATTGACATAATGACAGATAGACATATACATTTAGAGACTTATATATAGATAGGTAGTTAGGTAGATAGTCAGATAGATTGATAGAGATATAGACAAATAGATAGATAGACAAATAGACAGATAGATATAAATATATACATATATACTAAATAATAGATAGACAGATAGATTGCAAGATAGATAGACAGATAGATAGACAAATAAATAGATAAATACAAAGATAGATAGATATATAATAGATAAAGAGATAGATATACATATAGATAGTTTGTAGATTGACAGATAAACATATAAACAGATAGACAAATATATAAATAAACAGATATATCAATAGTCAAATAGATAGGTAGATAGATACATAGACAGATACACAGATTGATATTTAGATAGATAGTCAGATAAAGATATATACAGATAGATTGATAGATTGATTGATTGATTGATAGACAAATAGATATATGGATAGATAGATCGAATGTTAGACAAATAGACATATAGATAAATAGATAAATAGATAGAAAGATATATAGCCACATAGACAGATAGCCAAATAGTAAAATAGAAAGATATGTAGTTAGATAGATAGATTGATAAATATAAAGATAGATAGATAAATAGATTCAAAGAAAAATAGATAGATACATAGATACATATATTGATAGATATATATATTTGTATATATATTTATAGAAAGATAGATAGACCAATAGACGGATAAACTGATAGATAGTTCGGTAGATATATAGATAGATAGATAAACAAAAGATAGATAGATAGATAGATTGATTGATTGATAACCATATAGATAGGTAGGTAGATAGGATGATAGATATATAGATAGATAGATAGATAAATAAATAAAATGATAAGAAGATAGAAACATATATAGATAGAGAGAAATAGAGATAGATATATAGAAACATAGACATATAGATAGATAAATAGATATATTGTTACATAGATAGAAATATAGAAAGATAGATAAATAGATAGACGAATAGATAGACAAATAGATAGATAAATAGATATAGAGTGATATAGATAGATTGATAGAAAAATAGATAGATAGATAGATATATATATATATATATATATATATATATATATATATAGAAAGTATGAAAAATAGATAAATAGATAAATAGATAGATATACATAAAGACAGATTTATAGGTAGACAGATAGATATATAGAAAGATAGATAGATTGGAAAATAGGTAGACATGTAGATAGACATGTATATAGATAAACATATAGATAGATAAAGAGACTAAAAGTTAGATAAAAATTTTTAAAGATAGATTGCAAGACAAATGACAAATAGACATATAGATAGAGATAGATAGACAGAATGACAAATTGATAGATATACATATAAACAGATAGACATATAGATAGATAGTTAGGCAAATAGACATATAGACAAATAGTTATTTAGACAGATAGAAAGATATACAAATAAATAAATAGTTAGACAGATTGTAGATAAAAAGATAATAGCTTGACATATGGATAAATAGAAAGATAGAGAGATATACAGATAGACAAAAAAATAGATAGAGTGTAGAATGATCGACATATATACACATAGACAGATTGATTGATTGATTGATTGATTGATTGACAAACGAGTAGATAGATAGACAGATATATAGATAAGCAGATATATATATAGATAGATAGATGGAAAGATAGACATTTAGATTTAAACAAATAAATAGATAGCTAGATAGATAGACAATTAGACAGATAGACATATTGATAGAAGGCAAATATACAGATATACAGATAAATAGATACATAGATAGACAAATGGATTGATAGAAAGTTATATTGAAACATAGATAGATACACAGATAGATAGATCGATAAACAGACATATGGATATTCATAGATAGACATATACATAGATAGACAGATAGATAGATAAATAGATAGATAGATAGACAGATATATAGATATATAGGTAGACAAATAGATAGATATACATACAGACAAATAGCCAGATAGGTAAATAGATAGATAGATAGACAAATCGATAGATAGATAGATATATATATATATAGAAAGGTGGTTAAATAGATAGATAGGCAGATAGACTTATATACATATACAAATATAGATAGATAGATAGAAATAAGTACAAATTGATAGATAGACAAATATAAAGATTAATAGATCGACCAATAGACAGAAAGACATATTATTTTGGAAAAGAAATAAATAGATAGAGAGATAGGCATATGGACAGATAGTCAGATAAACATATATACAAATAAACAGATAGATAGATAAATAGATATATACATAAATAGATTGATAGATAGACAGACAGACAAACAAACAAATAGATAAATAGAAAGATAGATAGATAGACACATAGATAGATAGATATATAAATAAATAGATTGTTAGGTAGACAGACAGACAGATAGATATATAGACAGATAAATAGATAGATAGATAGATAGATAGACAAATAGTTATATAGATAGACAAAAAAATTGATAGATAGACAATTGGACAGATTCATAGATATATAGATAGATTGATAGACAGATAAACAGATAGATAGATAAATAGATAGATAGATATAGTGATAGACATAAAGATAGATAGATAGACAGGCAGAAAGATATACCGATAGATAGATAGACAGATAGAAAATAGACATATAGATAGATAGACATATAGAAAGATATATTAATAGACTAATAGACAGATAGACAAATCGGAAAATTAACAAATAGATAGATATACAGATAGACAGATAAACAGATAGGCAGATAGAAAGATAGATAGAAAGATACACAGATAGATAGATCGATAAATAGACATATGGATATTCATAGATAGACATATACATAGATAGACAGATAGATAGATAGACATATAGATAGATAAACAGATAGATAGATAGATAGATAGATAGACAGATATATAGATATATAGGTAAACAAATAGATAGATATACATACAGACAAATAGCCAGATAGGTAAATAGATAGATAGATAGACAAATCGATAGATAGATATATATATATATATATATATAGAAAGGTGGTTAAATAGATAGATAGATAGGCAGATAGACTTATATACATATACAAATATAGACAGATAGATAGATAGAAATAAATACAAATTGATAGATAGACAAATATAAAGATTAATAGATCGACCAATAGACAGAAAGACATATTGATTTGGAAAAGAAATAAATAGATAGAGAGATAGACATATGGACAGATAGTCAGATAGTCAGATAGACATATATACAAATAAACAGATAGATAGATAAATAGATATATACATAAATAGATTGATAGATAGACAGACAGACAAACAAACAAATAGATAAATAGAAAGATAGATAGATAGACACATAGATAGATAGATATATAAATAAATAGATTGTTAGGTAGACAGACAGACAGATAGATATATAGACAGATAAATAGATAGATAGATAGATAGACAAATAGTTATATAGATAGACAAAAAAATTGATAGATAGACAATTGGACAGATTCATAGATATATAGATAGATTGATAGACAGATAAACAGATAGATAGATAAATAGATAGATAGATATAGTGATAGACATAAAGATAGATAGATAGACAGGCAGAAAGATATACCGATAGATAGATAGACAGATAGAAAATAGACATATAGATAGATAGACATATAGAAAGATATATTAATAGACTAATAGACAGATAGACAAATCGGAAAATTAACAAATAGATAGATATATAGATAGGCAGATAGAAAGATAGATAGAAAGACTGATAGACAAATAGATAGATAGACATATAGACATAAAGACAGATAGAAAGATAGATAGGTAGACAGATAGATTGATTCACACATAGATAGTTAAATAAATTGACTGATAGACAGGTAGATATACATATAGACAAATAGACTAATAAAACATAGACATAAAATAGATAGATGGATTACAAATAGATAGATCGAAATATAATCAGATAGACAGATAGAAAGATAGAAAGATTTACAGATAGTCAGATAAATAGCCTTATAGCTTTATTGGCAGATACACATATAGACAAATATATAGATAGACATATAGATAGATAAACACATAGACAAATAGTTAGATAGATAGCTAGCTAGATAACAAGATCTGTAGAAAGATAGATAAATACATAGATAAATAAATAGATCGATAAAAAAATAGCCAGATAGTCAGATAGATAGATAAATAGATAGATAGATAGGTAGATAGATATATAGCTATATAAATAAATATATTAATAGATTGATATTTTGATAGATAGATAGATAGATAAATAGATAGATAGTTAGATAGATTATAGATAGACAAATAGATATACAGAAAGATAGATATACACATAAATTGATTGGCAAATAGTTTGATAGATAGATAAATATATAGTAAGATAGTGGATAGACAAAGATAGACATTTAGAAATATAGTTATAAAGACATATAGAAAAAAATACAGATAGATAGATAAACAGAGAGATTGATAGACAAATAAACAAGTAGATATATAAAGATATAAACCAATAAACACATAAACAAATAGATAGATAGACCATATAGATAGATAGACAGATAGACAGATAGATTGATAGATAGATAAATAGACTTATGCATAAATAGAAATAATTTCAGATAAATAGATAGACAATTAGATTGAAAGAAAGGAAGAAAAATAAATATATACATAGACAGATAGATAAAAAAATAGATAGATAGATAGACATAAAGACAAAAGACAGATATACATATAAATAAATAGACAAATAGTTAGATAGACAGATAGATAGATAGAAAAATAGATAAATATTTAGATAGATAGACATAGAAATAAATAGATAGAGAGATAGGTAGATAAACAGATAGACAGAAGACATATAGACAGATTTACAGATAGACAGATATATAGGTAGTCATAAAACTAGATAGATAGAAAGATAGACAATTAGATAGATAGAAAGATAGGTAGGTAAACATATATACAAATAAACAAATAGAAAAATAGAATGAAAGTAAGATAGAAATTAGATAGTCAGATAGTTGAACATAGATAGATTGATAGATAGATAGACAGATAGATAGATGGACATATAGACAGATAGACAGATAGATAGATTAACAGATAAATAAATATATAGATAGATAGATAGATATATAGCAGACAGACAGATAGATAGATAGTTAGATAGATTGATAGACAGATAGAATGATTTATAGATAGACAGATATATAGATAGATAGACATATAAAAAAATTGATATACAGATAGACAGATAGCCAGGTAGATAGATAGATACATAAAAAGATATATAGATAGATATACAGATAGCTAGATAACCAGATAACCAGATATGCAAATAGATAAATAGATATATAGATACATAAATTGATAGATAGATTGATCGATAGATAGATATATTGATCATATCAATCGATAGATAGATAAATAGATAAATAGATAAATAGATAGATCGATAAATAGATAGATCGATAAATAGATAAATAGATAGACAGATATATAGATAGACAGATAGATAGATAGACATAAAGACAGATAGACAAATAGATAGATATATAGATAGACAGATATAGATAGACAGATATATAGTTAGTTAGTTATACAAAATGACGTATAGACATATATAAAGATATATAGATAGACATATAGACAAATAGTCAGATAAACAGACTGATATATAAATAGATAGATAGATAGATAGAAAATAGATAGAAAGATAGTGAGATAAATAGATAGATAGACAAATAGATAGATAGAAAGTTAGATAGGTAGATAGCAAATAGGCAGATAGATAGTTATACAGATAGATAGATAGATAGACATATAAATAGATAGACATATAGACAGATAAATAGATAGATTGATAGACAAATAGAAATATTTATATATAGACAGCTAGATAGATAGACAGATTGACAGATAGATAGGAAGATATATAGTTATAAAAATTGACAATTAGAAAGATTGATAAAAAGATAGTTAGATAGATTATAAATAGTAGATAGACAAATAGTCAAATAGATAGATATATAGATTGATTAATAGATTTACAGATAGATAGATTTATAGCCTTATTGCTAGATAGGCAGATGGATAGATAGACAAATAGACAAATTGACAAATAAACATAGACTAAAAGACACAAACAAATAGACTAAGATATATATAGATAGACAGATAGCTAGATAACTAAATAGTTAGATAGATAGATAAATCGATAGATAGATAGACAAATAGCCAGATTATTAGATAGATAGAAAATAAATTGATAGATAGTTTGGTAGATAGATATATAGATATTGAGAGATATATAAATATATATTTTAATCGATTAATTGATTGATATTTAGAATTATTTATAGATAAATAGATATATAGCTAGAGAGATAGAAAGTTAGATAGATTGTAGATAAACAAATAGATATAAATAAATATAGATAGACAAATAGATAGACAGGCAAATAGACATATAGACATATAGAAAAAGAGACAGCTAGATTGATAGATAGATGATAGACTCATGCACAGATAGAACTATTTACAGATAGATAGATAGAGAGACATATAGATAGATATAAAAATGAAATAAAGATAGTTACATATACATATAGATAGATAGACAGATAGACATATAGACATATAGACTTATAGACTTTTAAACACAACACAGATATACTTATAGATATATAGATAAATAGTCAGATAGATAGATAGATAGACACATAGATAGATAGACAGATAAATAGATAGACAGATAGATAGATATATATATAGATGGATAGATAGATAGACAGGTAGACAGATACAGTGATAGAAAGTTATATAGGTTGTCATAAAGATAGATAGTTAAATAGATAGACAAATAGATAGATAGATAGATATGTAAACATTAATATAAATAGACAAATAGATAAATATAAAGATAGATAGATTGATAGATTACAAATATATATATAGACAGATAGTCAGAAAGACATATATATATAGATAAAGTGATTGACAGATAAACACATTGAAAGATAGACAGAAGTATAGACAGTGAGATATATTAACAGATAAATAGATAGATATATAAATGACATATATACAGATAGATAGATTGATTGATAGTCACATAGATAGATAAACAGATAGACAGATAGATATATAACAAACATATAGATAGATAAACAGATAGTTATATAGATATATAGATAGCTAGATAGATAGAGAGATTTACATATAGGCAAATAGATAGATAGACCAATAGACATATAGAAAAATAGATATATAGATAGATAGATAGCCAGATAGACAAATAGACAGATAGACTGATAGGTATATATATAGACTGATAGCCAGATAACCAAATAGGCAGATAGATAGATACATAGATAAATAGTTACATAAATAGATAGATAGATCGATCGATAGATCGATAGATCAATTGAAAGATAGATAGAATATAGAGAGAAAGACATATAGATAGGCCGACAAATAGATAGATAAATAGATAGATAGATACATAGACAGATAGACAGATAGATATATAGATTGATAGATAGATATATAGACAGATAGATAGACAAATAGACAAATATACAGATAGACAGATAGACATATAGATAAATAGAATCATACATAGACCAGTAGACAGATAGACAAGTAGACATATAGATAGATAGACATATCGATAGATAGATAAATAGAAAGAATGATAGAGAGACAAATAGATAGATAGACAGATAGATAGAAAGATAAACAGATAGAAAGATCGAAAAATAAACAGATAGAAAATAGAGAAATAGACATATGGAAAATAGACAAATAGTTAAATAGATAGATAGACAAATAGATAGACAAATAAATAGATACATAGAAAGATAGATAGACATATAGATATAAAGAAAGATAGACAGGCAGACAGACAGATAGATTGAAGATAGTTAGATAGATAGCTAGTCAGACAGACAGATAGATAGATAGATATATTTATAGATAAATTGTTAGATAGATAGATAAATGGATAGATGGAAAAATAGATAGATAGAAAGATAGCCAATAGCCAGATTTGTATATAAACGGATAGACAAATAGATAGTTAAATAGATAGACAAATAGCTAAAGTGGGATGTGGTAGATAGATTAATAGATATGTATATTAATAGATAGATAGATAGGTAAATTGATAGCTAGATAGATATATAAATAAATAGAAATATTGGCAGACATAGAAATAGATAGAAAGAAAGATAGATAGACATATATATATAGTTAGATAGATAGATAGGCATATAAATGATAGACATAGAGAGATAGACATTTAGAGAGATAAATAGATAAATAGATAGACAAATAGATAGATAGATAGACAAGTAGATAGATAGATATATAAATATACTAGTAAATAGATAAAGATATAAACCAATAAACAAATAGATAGATTGAAAGATAGACCATATAGACAGATAGACATATAGTCAGATAAACAGAATGACAAATTTATAGATTTATAGATAGACATATAGAGAGATAAATAGATAGACAGATAGATAGATACATAGATAGATTAACAGATACACAAAGATAGATAGATAGATAGACAGATAAATAAATATACAAATATACAGATAGACAAATTTACAAATAGATAGATAGATAGATAGACCAATAGACAGATAGACAAATATACAGATAACAAATAGATAGATAGACAGATTGATTGATAACTGACAGATAGATAGAAAGATAGTTAGATAGACGAAAAGAATGAAAGTCATATAGATAGATAGACAGATAAACAGACATATATATAGATAGACAGAGAGAGAGAGATATATATATATATATATATATGTAAAGATAGATAGATCGAAAAAGATTTAAAGACTATAGATAGATAGATAGATAGATAGATAGACAAACAGATAAACAGAAAGAGTGACAGCTAGTCAGACAGACTTACAAAAGCAGATAGCCCGATAGACAGAAAGATAGATAGATTGAAAAATAGATAAATAGTTAGAAAGATAGATAGACAAAGAGTTAGACAAACAGACAGATAGATATATAGATAGATAAATAGACAAACAGATAAACAGAAAGAGTGACAGCTAGTCAGACAGACTTACAAAAGCAGATAGACCGATAGACAGAAAGATAGATAGATTGAAAAATAGATAAATAGTTAGAAAGATAGATAGACAAAGAGTTAGACAAACAGACAGATAGATATATAGATAGATAGATAGACATATATTATATATATATATATAGATCGATAGATAGACAGTTTGAGGATAGACACTGATATTTTTACATTTAGAGAGATAGACAAAAAGATATATACACAAATAGATAGATAGAAAGATAGTCAGATAGATAGATAGAAAGACAAGTAGATAGATAAAAAGATAAATTAATAAATTGATAGACAGATAGAAAGATAAATAGATAGACAACTAGAACATATAGATAAATAAACATATACACAAATAGACATTTTTGAAATATAGATAGATAGACAGATAAATAGACAGACAGACAGATAGATAGATAGATAGACAGATAGATAGATAAAAAGATCGATAGACAGATAGACTTATAGATAAATAGATAGATAAACATATACATAGATAAAAAGATGGATAAATATAAAGAAAGACACGTAGACAGATAGACATATATATCGAAAGATAGTTAGATATAATAATAGATAGATGGATAGATCAACATATAGATATAAAAATAGTTAGATAGATAGACAGAAAAATAGATAGATAAATAAACAAATAGATAAATAGACATATAGATACATAGATAGATATATAGTTAGATGTATAGACATATAGACAGATAGATAGATAAACAAATATATAGATAGACAGATAGGCAGAATGACATATTTATAGATTGACAGATAGAAAGATAAATAAATAGATAGAAGAGAGAAAGACATATAGATAGAAAGACAGATAGTCAGATAGACATATCAATAGATAGATAGATAGACAAATCATATAAGTATATAGATAGATAGATATATAGCTAAATAGATATATTTATAGATAGATAAATTGAAAGATAAATAGATTGATAGTCAGACATACAGAAAGAAAGATAGATAGACAGACAGATTGATTGATAAATAGTTAGATAGGTCATTTAGAGCATAGA
>JAREIK010001456.1:123841-151650 GCA_029783825.1 Sapria himalayana
ATTGATAGATAGATAGAATGACAGATAGATATTCAAATAGATAGAAACAAGAAAGACATATAGATAGATAGTCAATAGATAGATAGACAGATACATAGATAGATATATAAAAAAATAGATCTACAAATAGATAGATAGATATACATATATACAGATAGACATATAAACAGATAGAAGATAGATAGACAAATAGACATATAGATCTATAGACAAATATAAAGATAAATAGATAGATGATAGATAGACACCTAGTCTGATAGACAGATAGTCAATTAGACTATTAGATAGATAGACAAAAGACAGATAATAGATAGATAGAGAGACAGATAGACAGATGTAGATAGATAGAAATAGACAGATAGACAAACAGAAATATTAACAAATTGATAAATAGACAACTAGACAATTAGACAACTAGATAGATACATAGATAGACAGAGAGAGCGATAGACAGATAGACATATAGGCAGAAAGACATAGAATAGCTAATAGTAGATAGATAGATAGATAGATAAATAAATAATAAGATAATATATAATATATATAATATATATATATATAGACCAGATAGAAAGATGGATAGACTGATAGAGAGATACACAAATAGATAGATTGATAGATATGATAAAATCGTTATAACAATAGACATATACATAGATAGATATATAGATAGACATAAAGACAAATTTTTTAGATAGACAGATAGAGTGATAGACAGATTCATAGATAGACAGATAGATAGTTGACAGACAGATAGATAGATAGATAGATAGATAGACAGACAAATAGATAGATATGTAGACAGATTGAAATATAGACAGATAAATAGATAAACAGATAGACAGATAGCTAGATTGATAGATAAATAGATAGAAAGAGAGATAGACAGATAGATCGGTAGATAGATAAGTAGATTGACAAATAGGCAGATAGACAGACAGATATATATATATATATATATATATTATATATAGACGGGTAGATATAAACATATATCGATAGATAGATAGATTTATTGATTATTAATAGATAGATAGATATACAAATAGATAAATAATTAGATAGATATATAGATATATAGATTGACATATAGATTATTAGATAGATAGACATATAGACATACAGACATATAGATACATATATAGATAGATTGACAGATAGGCAAATAGATTGATAGGTAGATAAAGAAATAGACAAATAAACATATAGATAGATAGACAAATATATGACATATAGATCGATAGATAGATAGGTAGGTAGACAGATAGACAAATAAATAGATAGACAGATAAAAAGAAATATAGATAGATAGATAGCCAGATAGATAAAAAGTTTTCCATATAGACAGATAAATTGTTAGACAAATATACAGTTAGACAGATAGATAAATATACAAATAGACATAAGACACGTGGATAGATGGATAAAATAGACTATACAGATAGATAGATAGATAGACAGATAGATAGGTAGATAGATAGGTATACGATTATACAGATATTTTTATAGATAGAAAGACAAATAGAGAGATAGATAGATAGTTAGTTAAAAAGAAAGATACATATATAGTGAAAGAGATAGGCCGATAAATGGATATATAGATAAGAGATAGATAGATATACCATATATATAAAAAGATAAGATAGAAAAATAGACATATAGATAGATAGATCGATCAACATGTGCACAAATAGAGAAATAGAAAAATAGTCAAATAATTAGATAGATTGATTCACAAGTAGATAGATAAAAAGATAAAACCACTAAACCGATATAGTGATAGTGTGATAAACAGATTTACCATATAGATATATACATATAGATAATTAGATAGATAAATAGATAGATATATAGACAGATAGACAAATAAAGTGTTAGACAGATATACAGATAGATTGATAGATAGATAGAAATATAGATAGATAGGCAGCCAAATAGATAGATAGATAGATAGACGGTTAGATAGATAGATATATAGAGTATAAATAGATAGATCTACAAATAGTCAGATAGATAGATAGATAGACAGATAGAAAGATAGATAGATAGGAAGACAGACTAATAGACAAATTGACATAAGTTAGACAAAAAGATAGATCGATAGATAGACAAATAGATAGACAGATAGATAGATAGACAATAGATAGAGAATATTAGATAGAGATATATAGATAGATAGATAGATAAATAGATAGATAATGATAAAGAATGATAGATTAATTGATTGACAGATAGACAAACAGATAGATAGATAGAAAGACATATACATATAGAATCTTAGTCAAAAAAATAGATTTACAGATAAACTAGTAGACTATAACAGATAGAAAATAGGTAGATAGCCAGATTAACAGAAGACATATAGACAATAGACAGATAAGCAGATAGACAGATAGACCGATAAATATTTGATAGATAGACAATAGATAGATCGACAAAAGATAGATAGTAAGATAGATAGAGCGATAGATAGATATAGATAGCTAGATAGATAGAGAAGAGAGATAATAGAATAAGATAGATAGATAGACAAATAGATAAATAAAGAGACAAATAAGCAGACACACAGAATACAGATAGACATACAGACGAAATAGACATACCAAAATAGACTAGAAGATAGAAAAACATATAGACAGAAATAAAATATATATTAGATAGATAGATAATGAAATAGATAGATAGATATGCATATCGATGGTAGACATAGATAGATAGACATTTATAAAGATACTTAGATACACATATACACAAATAGATAGATAGATAGATAGTCAATCGATAGATCGATGGATAAGTTGAAGATAAGAAAAACTAATAAAAAGATTGACAATAGATAGATTAGTCACAAATTCAAATAGACAGATAGATTGATTGATAGATAGCCCTTAGAAAGATAGTTATAGACAAGTAGATAGTAGAAATTAGAGAGAAAATTTAGACAGATAGAAGATAACAATAGACAAGTAGATAAATAATAGAATAGAACTAATGACTAATATGCATATAGCTATATAGACTACAAAACGCGAGTTAGATAGAAGAAGTTAGATATACAGAAGAAGATAACATATAGACAAATAGATTAGTATCAGATAGATAGAAAGAACTATACAATTTAGAATGATAGACATATACACAATACATAAACTAAAATATAATTAGATAGATAGTTAGTTAGATAGACAAATAGATACATAAAGATAAAATTGATAAATAGTTAGATTGATATAAAAATATGGAGATAAAAAATTAGACAATATAGACAGACATATAAATAAGTAAATAAAGATAAATATAGATAGAAAAATAGATTGAAAGATAGACAAAAAGACTGATAGATAGAAAAACTTAGAGATAGATAGATAGATAAAAAGATAGATATATTACAGATAAAAAGATACATAGATAGAAAAAAAACCATATAGACACAAAGACACATTATGTTATTGACAGATAGATAGATAGACTGATAAAGAGAAAGATAGATAGATAGATAGAAAATCTTATAGTTAATTAGATAGATAGATTGATAGATAGACACATAGATAGATATATAGGTATATCAACAGATCGACAGATAGAGAGAGAGAGAGATAGATAGATAGACAGATAGACAAATAGAAAATTAGAAGATAGAAATATAGACATATAGATAGACATGCAGATAGAGAGATGGACAGATAGACAGAAAGATAGATAGATTGATAGATAACAAATAGTCATATAGATAGATAAAACAGATAGATTAATAGATATATAGATAGATAGATAGACATATACACAAAAAGATAAATAAAAGATACTTAGATAGATAGATATATAGATAGACAAATGAATACATAAATAGATAGTGAGATAGCCAGATTGATAGATATAAATATTGAAAGAAATGATAGATTAACAAATAAATAGATTGATAGATAAACAAATTGACATACAGAGAGATATACAAATAGACATATAAACAAAAAGATAGAAAGAAAGACATAAAAACATATAGATAGATAGACAGATAGACATATAGACAAATAGACAGACAGATAAAAAAATATAAATAGATAGACAGATATATGAAAGATAGATAGAAAAATAGACAGATAGTCACATAGACAGAAGATAGATAGAAAAATAGACATATAGTCACATAGACAGAAAATAGATAGAAAAATAGACAGATAGTCACATAGACAGAAGATAGATAGATATATATATAGACTGAAAGACAAATAAATAGATAGATAGATAAATAAAAAGATTGCTAGAAAAATAGATAGATAAATAGATAGATAGATAAATTGAAAGACAGATTGACATATAGACACATAGACAAATAGATAGATAAATAGATAGACAGTTAGATAGTTAGAAAAATAGATAGATAGATAGATAGATATATATATATATATATATATATATAAAGAATTAATATAGAGAGATAGATAGACATATAGACAAACAAAGATAGAGTGAGTTAGATAGACAGAAGACAGATGCATAGATACTTAAGAAGATATACAGAAAGATAGATAGACACAGACAAACGGACAAATATATAGACAGGATATACAAAGAGACAGACAAACACATAAACATAGATAGAGAGATAGAGAGATAGATAGATATATAGATAGATTGATATATAGGCAAATAGATGATAGAAGTGGATATATATACATTTTGAGAGATATAAAAAAATACATATACACAAATAGATAGATAGAAAGATAGTCAGATAGATAGATATATATATAGACAAGTAGATAGATAAAGAGATAAACTGATAAATAGATAGATAGATAGAGAGATAGATATATAGATTATATAAACAAATAGATAGATAGAAAGATAGATAGACAGATAGATAGATAGATATATAGATTGATAAATAGATAGATGGCCAAATAGATAGATAGAAAAATAGATAGATAGATAGACAGATATACAGATAGAAAAATATATAGATAGATAGACAAAGAGACAAATAAATAGATATACATTTAGAAAGATAGACAAATAAACATATTGACACATAGAGAGAGAGAGAGAGATAAATAGATAGATAGATAGATAGATAGATAGAAAGACCATATAGAATGATAGATAGATAGACAATTTGACAGATAGGCAGATAGACAAAAAGATAGATAGACAGACAGATAGATAGATAGATAGATAGATAGACAGATAGATAGATAGACAGATAGATAGATAGACAGAAAGATAGATAGATAAATAGA
Organism: Sapria himalayana; assembly: GCA_029783825.1. Classification (NCBI taxonomy): domain Eukaryota; kingdom Viridiplantae; phylum Streptophyta; class Magnoliopsida; order Malpighiales; family Rafflesiaceae; genus Sapria; species Sapria himalayana. Next base: position 129,082 of record JAREIK010001456.1, read on the forward strand.
TAGATAGACAGATAGACAGATAAAAAAGATAGATAGATAGGCAGGTAGACAAATCAATAGATAGACACATAGAGAGATAGACAAATAGATAGCTAGACATATAGATAGATAGACAGATAGACAGACAGACAGATAAATAAATAGATAGATATATAAATAGATAGATTGATAAATAGATAGAAAGATATAAAGGTATATAGATAGATTGATAAATAGATAGAAAGATATAAAGGTATATAGATAGATTGTTAGATAGATAGACAAATAGAAAGATAGACAAATTTAAAGATAGACAAATACACATACATATAGAAGACATATACACAGACGGAAAGACAGAAAGATAGATAGACAAATAGACAAACAAATAGACAAACAAATAGACAAACAAATAGACAAACATATATACAAATAGACACATACACAAGTATATAGATAAAGAGATAAATTAATAAATAGATAGATTGATAGTGTGATAAAAATATAAACCATATAGAAAGATATAGAGATTAACAAATAGATAGATAGATAGATGGACAGACAGAAAAATAGACAGATAAAAATAGACATATAGACATATATATTAATAGCTAGACATAAACATAAATAAAAAAATAGAAATATAGTCACATTAATAGATAGACAGATAGACAAGTAGATAGATAAAGATATAAACCGAAAAAAATTGATAGATAGAGAGATAGATAGATATATCATATAGATATATAGACAAATAGACTGATTTATTGATTGCTAGATAGAAAGTAGGAAAGATAGACAGATAGACAGATAGACAGACAGATAGATAGATAGATAGATAGACAGATAGACAGATAGACAGATAAATAGATAGACAGATAGATAGATAGACAAATAGACAAATAGATAGACATATAGAAAAATTGACAAATAGATAAAAGATAGATAGACATTAAGATAATTAGAAAGATAAACACATAGACAAATAGATAGATAAACAAATAGATAGATAGACTAATATACATATATAGAAATACACTGATAAAAAGAAAGTCAGATAATTAGATAGATAGATAGATAAGTATATAGATAAAGAGATAAACTACTAAACAGATATAGAGATTGAAAGATAGACAGATAAACCATATAGATAGATAGATAGATAGACAAATAGTTAGATAAATAGATAGACATATAGACAGATAAAGTGATAGATAGATAGATAGGTAGAAATTTAGATAGATAAATAGATAGATAGACAGATAGATAGATAGACAAATAGACAGATAGATAAATAGACAGACAGATAGATAGACAAATAGATAGATATATAGATAGATTGACAGATAGACAGATATATAGATAGATAGATAAACAGATAGATAGATGGATAGACAGATATATATATAGGACAGATAGATAGATATTCAAATAGTCAGATAGATAGATAGATAGATAGTCATATAGAAAGTTTCATAAATAGACACATAGAGAGATAGATATATAGATAGATATACAAAAAGATATATATTCATATAGATAGGTAGATAGAAATAAAGATAGATAGATAAAAATAAAAAGATAAACAGATAGATAGACAGATAGATAGACCAATTAAAGTTTGATAGACATATAAATAGACAGATAGACATACAAAATACAGACAGACAGAAAGACACATATAAGATAGACATACATACAGACAGATAAATAGACAAACACAAAGTTAGATAGACAAATGAAAAACATATAGATAGACAAATAGATATACAGACAAATAGACAAATCTATACATAGATAGATTGATCGATAGATTGATTGATATGTAGATAAGCATATAATGGATACACATAGATAGATAGACATTTAGAAAGATATACAGATACACTTATACACAAATAAATAGATAGATAGATAGTCAGATATATTGATAAATAGATAGATAGATAGATAAACAAGTAGATAGATAAAGAGATAAACTAATAAAAAGATAGACATATAGAGAGATAGGCACATAGACCATATAAAAAGATAGACAAACAGATAGATTGATAGATAAATAGATAGACATTTAGATTGTTAGAAAGATAGAAAGATAGAAAATAGACAGATAGATAGATAGATAGAAATCAAAGTAGACAAATAGACAGATAGATAGACAAGCAGATAAATAGACAAATATACATATAGACAGATAGTCAAAATGATTGATAAAAATATAGCTACATAGACAAAAGATAAATAGACATATAGTCAGATAGATACATAGTCATATAGATTGATAGATAGATAGCTATTTAGAGAGATAGGCAAATAGACATATACACAAATAGATATATAAAAATATAATCAGATAGATAGATAGTTTCATAGACGAGTAGATATTTAAAAAGAAAACTGATAAATAGATAGACTGATAGAAAAATAGGACATAAAATATTAGACTAAAGAATTAACGATGAATTTTAGCGATGGAACTTCCCTAGCTAATTAAATCCAAAATAATTCAAAAGATTTAGCGACGGAACTTCTCTAGCTAATTAATTCTGTAATATAATGACTGATTTAGTGACTGAACTTCCCTAGCTAATTAAATCTTGAATATAGCGACGGAATTTCCTTAGCCAATATTTAATTATTTAATTTTTTTAATTTATTATTAATTTTAATATTATATTTTATTTATTTAATGTATGTTAATGGTCTATAGATGAGCCATCCTTGAAGGATACATTCTCCTCGTAAAATCATAAAAATGATATTATAAATAAATAATTTATAAAATATAAAAATACAAAAAAAAAATTATCTTAATAATGACTAAAATAACTATTTTTATGATATATTAATTTTTTAAAAAATTATACAAAAAATATTTCTAAAATTTTTAATTAAGAAACTTAAAAATTTGTATTAAAGTAATATTAAATTATTAATTCGGTAAGTATAATAATTTTTTTCGATATTTTAAAAATTAAATTAACATATATTAAAATTTCTACTAATTTAAATATTAATTTATTCATTGTATGACAACATAGAAAATATTTTCAAAAATATCTGAATTGACGAATAAAATAGTAAATATTAATATTACTATAAGTATTAAAAAAATTTTATGATTATATAATATTTTAAAGAAATAATAAATACAAAATTTGAAAAACTTGAAATATAATAAAAATATAATTTTTTTCAATAATGTTAAAAGAAAATAAATTAATATTTATAAATAAATGCATAGATGTTTGCTCCTACTAAAGTTAATAAGATTAAACAATTAAGTAAAATATTTACTATAAGCTTTTAATATTAAGTTTTTATTAAAATAATAAATATTACTTTTTTAATTATCTTTTCACTTTAAGTAATTTTTTGAATTTTAAAAATTAATAATGATATCAAATAATATGAAATTTTATGACTTTAAAATTATTTCATATTATCTTCATAAAAATTAATATGAATTCTTAAAAATTTATAACCATAAAATATAAATTTTTATATAAATTTTTAACATTAAGAGTATTTAATAACTTTTAGGCGAGTGGCTTATATGAAGTTTGTTAATTCTGTACCTATTTGTTATTATTTTTATAAGGCTAAACCTATTTTTTTTAATTGTTTATATATTTATTGTTTAATTAATATTATAATAAAAAAATGTAAGGTGTTTATTTTTCATGTTTACCTTGCTACACGCACATTAATTTTATTGAAAAAATTTTCATAGTAAATAAAATTAATGAGTCTTTTTGTATTATATATATTATTTATTTATTTAATCTTTTAATAATTAAAAATATAAATATTTTGCTAATTTATACATTAACTTGTCGAGACATGAGAATCTCTAACAAGTGAAGCACAAGTCCTCTGCATTCCGCCATCTATCTCTCGACACCGATGCATCAAAATTTAATTGAGGTATAAGTTTTAATTTGTTAATGATTTGAGGTACGTTTTATCCATTTATTCTTCATCGATTATCTTGGATTACTTAATCGAAGATTAAGCATTTTGATTCTATTATTTTTTGTTTCCAAAATTCTTCTTCTTTAATCACCATGGTATGTTTGGATTACATATATAAACTTATTCATATACATACTTCATGCATTTGTGATATAATGTGTTGTCATTGTGTGGATCTCTATGGTGCATAGTGGGTATGACAACTTAAATTCTACATCAATATTCATAACTATATATAAACAATATACAAATATAGTATACATAAACATAAGTGTATTTTATATAAGTGTATTTAAACATAACTATACATCAATATGAATGTGTGATATAATTTGAATTTTTTATATAAGTGTATTTTACTATATCTATATAACTAAAAAAATAGTATGCATAAACATTACTATATACATATATAACAACGTATATTTAATATATATATATATATATATATATATATATATATATATTTAACTATATATAAATGTATTTAACAATATATATATAAACATATTACTATATATAAATGTATATATCTACATTAATACACATAATGATATATAAATAGTATACATAAATTGTATAAGGTATGCTGACTTGATATCTACATCAATATACATAACTACATATAAACAATATACTTAAACAATATACATAAACATTAGTGTATTTTATATAAGTGTATTTAAACATAACTATACATCAATATGCCTCTGTGATATAATTTGAATTTCTTATATAAGTGTATTTTACTATATATATATAACTATAAAATAGTATACATAAACATAACTATATATAAATATAACAACGTATATTTAATATATATATATATATTAACTATATATAAATGTATTTAACAATATGTATATCAACATATTACTATATATAAATGTATTTATCTATATTAATATACATAACTATTTATAAACAATATAAATAAATAGTATACATAGATAGTATAAGGTATGCCGACTTGATATCTACATCAATATACAAAACTATATATAAACAGTATACATAAACAGTATACATAAACAGTATACATAAACATAAGTGTATTTTATATAAGTGTATTTAAACATATCTATACATCAATATGCATGTGTGATATAATTTAATCAATATGCATGTGTTATATAATTTGAATTTCCTATATCGGTGTATTTTACTATATCTATAACTATAAAAATAGTATACATAAACATTACTATATTTAAATATAACAACATATATTTAATATATATATATATATATATATATAACTATATATGAATGTATTTAACAATATGGATAGCAACATATTACTATATATAATTGTATTTTATCTACATTAATATACAAAACTATATATAAAAAGTATACATAAATTGAATAATGTATGCCAACTTGATATCTACATCAATATACATAATTATATATAAATAGTATACATAAACATTATACATAAGCATAAGTGTATTTTATATAACTATATTTAAACATAACTATACATCAATATGGATGTGTGATATAATTCAATTTTTTTATAAGTGTATTTTACTATATCTATTACATAAAAATAGTATATATAAACATAACTATATATAAATATAACAAAATATATTTTTAATATACATACATATATATATATATATATATATATATGTATGTATGTATGTATGTATGTATGTATATAATGTATTTAACAATATGTATATCAACATATTACTATATATAAATGTATTTATATACTTTAATATACATAACTATAAATAAATAGTATACATAAACAGTACAAGGTATGCCGACTTGATATCTACATCATATACATAACTATATATAAATAGTAAACATAAACAGTATACATAAATATAAGTGTATTTTATATAAGTGTATTTAAACAACTATACATCAATATGCTTGTGTGGTATAATTCAAATTTCTTATATAAGTGTATTTTACTATATCTATAACTATAAAAATAGTATACATAAACATAACTATATATAAATATAACAACGTATTTTTAATATACTTATATATATATATATATATAACTATATACAAATGTATTTATAAATATGTATATCAACACATTACTATATATAAATGTATTTATTTACAGTAATATACATAACTATATATAAACAATATGCATAAAGAGTATACATAAACATTATAAGGTATGCCGACTTGATATCTACATCAATATACATAACTATACATAAACAGTATACATAAATAGTATACATAAACATAAGTGTATTTTATATAAATGTATTTAAACATAACTATGCATCAATATGCATGTGTGATATAATTCGAATATCTTATATAACTCTATTTTACTATATCTATATAACTATAAAAATAGTATACATAAACATAACTATATATAAATATAACAACGTATATTTAATATATATATATATATATCATATAACTATATATAAATGTATGTGACAATATGTATATCAACATATTACTATATATAAATGTATTTATCAATATTAATTTACATAACTATATATAAATAGTATACATAAACAGTATAAGGTGTGCCGACTTGATAGCAACATCAATATGCATAACTATATATATAAACAATATGCATAAACATAAGTATATTTTATATAAGTGTTTCTAAACATAACTATACATAAATATGCATGTGTTATATAATTTGAATTTCTTATATAAGTGTATTTTATTATATCTATAACTATAAAAATAGTATACATAAACATAAATATATATAAATATAACCACATATGTTTAATATACATGCATAGATACACACACACACACACACACACACACACACATAAATAAATAAATAAATAAATAAATAAATAAATAATATATATATATATATATATATATTTAGCAATATGTATATCAACATATTACTATATATAAATGTATTTATCTACATCAATACCTATACATAGTCATATGTCTAAATATATATAATTACATGAAAAACTATATATAACTACATCTACAACATGTATAACTACATGCTTCAGAAACTTAATATCCATTCATTCTCATTCATACATGTTTTTTTGGATATTGTATAAATCTTTATCATTTTTCCATATATTTTAAAAACTTAAATTTAATTATTTCAATCTTGAATATTTTTTTATTGTATTTTTATATGTATGTATAAATCATTAAGATTTAATATGTTTAGGGCTTGTATTTTGTTTTTAATTAATATCATTTAACTAAAAATGATTTCTATTAAAATGTTCATTTGTTAAAATTTATTTTGTAATTTTCAAAACAAAATAACAATATGTTTGTGTCATAAATATTATAAAAAATTTTTAAAATATATATGTGATATAGTTTCAATTTACAAAGATAAAATTTTAAAAATAAAATTAATTTACAAAATAAAATTTGCACTTCATAATATTCAATATGTTATATTTATTATAAATAAATAATGTTCAAATTGTATCTCTTAATTACAAAAAAAAACATTGAAATGAATTATATTTTTTAAAAAAATTTTAAAAAATAAATTTATATATTTATATGGTCATTTATATATTTTGAATAAAATAAAAAAATAATTACTTGTAGAAAAATTTACTCTTGTATTTATATGGTACTCTATTTTGTTTGAACATAATTAAAGAAATAATTGATTTTTTACAAAATATTAAAGGCATGTATTTATATGCACTACATTATATTTGTTTGAATTTTAAAGCTTCTAAAAATTTATTAATAATAATAAATAATAGGTAGAAATTTATCATAGACATTAATATTTTAATAAAAAAAGTATATAAACAAACAAAAACAATATTATCTATTTATGAACTATGTTTTTATTTTTAACATAATTGTAAAAACAAAATAATTTACAAAAATGTCAACTTCATTTATTTATATGAGTATAATTATAGTTATTTTAATATAAATATTAAAAAAACAACTATTTAAATATAATAGAAGCTCATATATTTAATTCATAATTTCATTTTATGCATTAATATGCTTCACACACACACACACACACACACACACAAATATTTGTTTTAAATATAAAAAATGTACAATATTTTATAAATTGTGTACAATATTTAATATTTTATTTTAATTAAATTTACAAAATCAAAAATTTTAAATACATTTACACACACACTCACAAACACATATATAATAGTTTCATGTGTAACTATAAAAATACATTGCGTATATAGGTATATGTGTGTGTTTGTGTGGGTGTACACTAGTATATGCATGCATACAAGTATATAAACAATACTTTGAAAATGCAGATACATGTGTGAATATATACAAAAGTACAAAAATGGGTATGCTAAGATATATTGTTTAGTAATGTATATGGATGTATAAATGTGTGTGTGTGTGTGTGTGTAGGGTAGTGTATATGCTCATATATATTTATGCATATATATGCAAATATCAACATTAATTTTGAGAAGAAAAATACTTGAGCACATAAATATTAACATGTTCCATAAATTTGTGAGAGCATGACAAAAAGTGACATTATTGCAAGATACAACTAATCTCCCATCTATAACACTTTGCCTCAAAATTTAATTAGAGTAATACTTGCAATGATAAAGGTTCATTCAATACTAAATACCATGGTGTTACATTTTCATTCAATACTATAATTTGTTCAAATAAAAAATCTATCTAACATCTTCTTCAAAAATTCTTCTATCTTCTTTTTCTAGTCTTGATAAGTTATTTTTAATTTTGATTATATGTACATTTTTTATATAATATCTCTAGTTCAAACTATTGTAATAGTAAAATCCATCAAATCAATCTCGGCCCGACATCTTACTTTTCTATGAGATATTTGATTATAGAATATTTAGTATATACTATGACTTTGATTTCCACTAAATATGATATTAATTTGCCAAAAGAAAAGTTTGTTGATACGAGTTCTTTCTCTATAGTGGTGTAATTAAATTGGGCATTTTAGAGTGTGTTGTTATCATAGTATATGATAACTATTTATAAATATTTCTATAACTATATAAAACTCTTCATAATTATATTTAACTATATTTGTAACTATGTAAACTATTTTTTAACTATATTAATAACTATATATTACTATTTTTTTAACAATATAATATTTTTATAACTATATGGGTAATTCTATATAACTATATTTTTAACAAAATATATCATTTGCATAATAATATATAACTAAGTATAATTGTATTTTATTATATGTATAACTATAAAAATATTATATATAACTATATCTTTAAATGCATTCATATTTATAACTATATGTGTATAATTATATATAAATATTTGTATAACTATATAATACTCTATATAATTAAATATAACTAAATTTATATCTATGTATACATATATGTATTCATATAATTAATTCTATATATTTATGTATAACTTTGTATATATTTATGTATAACAACTTATAACTACTTGAATGAATATATTTATACATAATTATATGTTTAACTATATATAACTCTATTTTTAATTATATATAATATAGGTATAAACACATATAGAGGTTGACCTCCCTCTCTGGTGACCATCTCTTGAGGTCTATTGATTTTGTTTTTTTCTCTCATCAGATCTTTTTACTGCCATATGACAAAGAGATTGAGATTTAGTGGAAGAAATGGGGTTTACGTTCACAAAGCTATTTAGAATGCGGTTTGCCAATAAGGAGATGAGGATTTTGATGCTAGGTCTTGATGCTGGTGGAAAGACAACCATTCTGTATAAGTTGAAGCTTGGTGATATTGTCACCACAATTCCTACTATTGTCTTTAATATAGAGACTGTTAAATACAAAAACATCAATTTCACTGTGTGGGATGTTGGGGGTCAAGACAAGATTCTGCCTTTTTGGAGGAATTACCTCCAAAATACCCAAGGTCTAATATTTGTTGTGGACAACAATGACAAAGATCGAGTAGTTAAAGCTAGAGATGAGTTGCATAGGATGAGACAAACTTTGTTGACATATCTAGATGTTGATCTAATCTTTGCCTATTTTGCTTGAGTTTTGTTCTATTATTGGATGACACAATCTATATCTAGGGGGATTCAAATTGTATTTATATTTATATATTGCATGCCTGAAATACAAGACCGCATTTACTTTGATATAATCTATTGTAAGCAAAACTTGTTTGTTTTCTATTTTGACTTTTTGCCATTGGATCCCAAAAGTATAAAAACATTAATTATAAATAATTGTTTTTGAGTATATGTATAACTAAAAAATATTATACATAACTATATTTAAAAATATAATTATTAATTAACAACATATATTTAATATACATTTTTATATATTAGTTTATAAAAATGTATTTTACCATATATATACCTATATATAATTATATGTATACATATATAAAATTATATAAAAAAATATTTATACCTACATGTATAAATATAAGTATAACTATATGTGTAACTATATGTATAACCACATGTAACTTTATTTATAATTACATGTATAATAACATACAACATTATATTTAACTATATGTGTGTAACTATATTTAAATATTTCTATAACTATATAACACTCTATATAATTAAATATAACTATATTTGTAAACTATGTATACATATAGGTAAATCTATATATTTTTTATAACTTTATATATTTATAAATAACTATCTGTATGAATATATTTATATATAACTATATGTTTAACCATATAAAAATATTTATAGCTATATATACTATATGTATAATAACATATAACTATAAATAATTGTATCTTATTATATATATAACTATAAAATCTTTATACATAACTATATTTAAATATATAATTTAATTATTATATTTAATATACATTTGTATATATTACTATATAAAAATATATTTTACTATATCTATGCCTATACATAACTATATGTATAAATATATAAAATTATATGAATAAATATATATACCTACATGTATAAATATAAGTATAACTATATGTGTAACTATATGTATAACCACATGTAACTATATTTATTATTACATGTATAAAAACATACAACATAATGTTTAATAATGTGTATAACTATATATAAATATTTGTACGACTAAATAAAACATTATATAATTAAATATAACTAAATTTTTAACTATTTATACATATATGTAAATCTATATATTTGATATTTAATAATGTAATACAACTAGAGGTGTCAAACGGGCCGGCCCAGCACGGCACGGCCCGTTTTTCACGTGCCCAGCCGTGCTACCGTGCCGTGCCGGGCACGGCACGGTTTTTTAAACTCGGGCACGGCACGGCAAGGTCGTGCCGTGCCGTGCCGGCCCGCTCGGGCACGGGCGCACGGCAAGGCAGGGCAGGCGGGGCGGGGCGGGTCGGGTCTGTTTGGACCCGACCCGCGGTCTTTTTACCGGGGGCGGGGCCCGGTTGGGTCACGAGTCACGACTCAGTGACTCACGACTCACGACGCAGGCACGCGTGCCGGTGTGCCGTGACAAGGCACGAGCCGTGCCGGGCCAGGCACGGCACGGCCCGACACGTGGTTTGTTCGCCCGGGCACGTTTTTTTATCGTGCCGGGCCGGCCCAGGCACGGCCGAACCGTGCCGTGCCTCGTGCTGGGCCGGGCCGGCCCGGCCCGTTTGACACCTCTAAATACAACAGCATAAGGATGAGCAGTATACTAATTCGATGGAAGAAAAGCAATTAATTAAAGAAATGAATGATGAGATGAAAGAAATTCAGAATGCAATACAATAGTAGATGTCCTATATAGAGTCATAGTTAGCTACACTGGCACAATAGATAGCATTCCGAGATCAAGCTGTGAAACCTTCTAGGAGAGGTAAGCATTCCCTACAAATTATGAGGATGGTTACGTATGAGAATTATTTTTGAACCGTTATTTATTTTTGTCTTTGTGTAGCAAATAATTATGATATTTTTTTGCATGTTTCAATTTTTTTATTCTAGTTTTGTTCTTTGATTTTCTGATTAACCTAATTATGAATCTTTGCAGGACACAATATGTGAGACACATGAAAAAATTTTGATTAAACACATATAGACATTGCCATGGTCCTTCCAATGCACGAGTCCATTATTTACCGATTTCAGTTTTATCAAAGGTGGCCTAGCATATTTTATCTTTATTAATCCTAGTACATTTTATATTTGCACTCACTTTCTCTTTAAACATCATTGTTGGACATCTTTTGGATTTTTTGTTGAAGTTATATGACAATCAACTTTAATTTCTATTTGTTCGTGTCTATAATAATTATTCTTATATATCTATGAATATGTTTTTGTGTGTCTGAATTTTTTGAAATGATTTTTAGCCTATTATAGGTATGTAAAAGCTTATTTTTAGTAGTGAAAGTAGTGGCAGCAGCAAAGGCAACGGCAACAACGGCACCGGTGGCACTGGTAGTGATAGCAATGGTGGTAGTGCCAGCAGCAGCAGCAGGGATGGTAGCCGTAGTAGTGGCGACAGCAGCAACAACAACAGTGGCAGGAGGGGCTGCAATGGCACCGGCAACAGTGGCGGCAGTGGTGGCAGTGGAGGTAGCGGTGACATCAGCGACAGTGGCGGCAGTGGAGGTAGCGGTGACATCAGCGGCAGTGGTGGTAGCGGAGTCAGTGGCGGTATCAGTGGCAGTGGCAACAACACTGGTGGCAACGGTAACAACAGTAGTAGCGGCAGTAGTGGCAGCAGCATCAACGATGGCAGTAGCATTGGCAGCACCAGCAATAGCGGCAGTGGTGGCAGTAGTGGCAGCACCAGCAGTGACGGCAGCACCGGCAGCAGCCGCACCAGTAGCAACGGCAACACCGGGAGCAGCGACAGCCGTAGTGGTAGTGATAGCAGTAGCAGTGGCAGGAGCGATAGTGGTAGTGGAAGCAGTAGCAATGTCAACAAATGTAGTATATACGTACATATATAGTCTGTATATACGTACATATAATACTGCAATATTTTATGTACATATATACTGAGTATATATGTACTCAGTATATATTTACGCATAATACTATAGTTCATATGTACATATACTGTAGTAATATATGTACGAGTGAAATCCTTGTATATATGTACATATTTACTACATTAATATATATTTATCAAAACATAGTTTTTTTTATTAATTTTTATTTAATTTAGTTGTTTAAATTTCTTACAGATATGGTACCACATTGTTTCCCATACGAAGCTTGTATAAGTGAAGGGATTTTTCAATAGACATGATACACCATGACTCGGACAGCTTTTTCATAGCAAAAAGTTAGTGATCGAATAATCATAGAGAGAGAAAGCAATGACAATACATGGATAGATTATACTTTATGCACTGTTAGTAGATACATTGATTAATAAGATGTAATATAATATTGTTATTTTTTTTGTTTTAGTTATGTAAAATATTCTATTAGAATAAGTTTTTAAATGATTTTTTTATGTTAATTAAAAATTATTATTTATAGTTTCTATTTTTATTCAATTTAATATAAAAAATATTAATTTATTTAATTAAATTTTTGTTGAAGCTGTATGACAATCAACTTTAATTTGTGTTTGTTCATATCTATAATAACTATTTGTATATATCTATGAATATGTTTGTGTGTCTCCAAAATTTTTGGGTTGAGTTTTAGTCTATTATAAGTATGTAAAAGCCTTGGCGGGGCCTCCATGGTGCTAGGAACAACACCTTATTTTCTGAAGCAGTGAGATGAACCAAAACAATTAATTCCACGCAAACGCAGGTTTGTTCTTGACAGTCTTATTTTGAGCAGATATGCATCATCGCAGTTCAGATTTGTGACTACTTGTTATTGGTTATTGGTTTGTAAAAGTAGTATGTTATGCTCCATGTGCAGGTGTAACAATATTCTCTATCTGCGTGAAGTACCAGAAGAAAAAGAATTAGAAATGATGACCAAGCTTGAGAGACCTATATGCATGTTTTTAAAGTCCTATATTATTTTCTTCTTTTGTCTTTGATGGTATGTGTTTTTGCATTAAAGTACAAGTGTGTGTGTCATCTAAGGCTATGTGATTATATATACGTACATATAATACTGCAATATATACGTACATATATACTTGGTATAAATGTACGTATATACTGAGTATATATCTACGTATATACATATATGTCCGTATATACCTAGTATATTTATACGTATATACTCAGTATATACGTACTTATATACTGTAGTATATACTTATGTATAAACTCGGTATATACGTACTTTTATACTATAGTATAAACGTACGAATATACTCGGTATATACATACTTTTATACTGTAGTATATAGGTATGTATATACCGAGTATATACAAAAGTGGGTGCATATATTTATTTGTCGACATGTATGTATTGTCATACATACACACCTATTTACACACAGGCACACTTTTGAATATTTAATTGCTTGTGCAAGGTCAGGTCATCATCATGCATTGATCACTGATGTAGGTAAAAAAAGCAATGGATACTAAATTTTTCTTAAAGCTATGTGATGATATTTATGGTCCAGGCTAGCCAGGCAGTTAAATGTTGGTCATAAAAATCTTAGTAATTGTATTGATATGCAATTATAACATTATACAAAGCAAACATATGAATAATTAAGTTTTGTTGCTCTAGATTTTGTAATGATTGGTTCTAATTGTACTAGGTCGTAGAATGAGGTTAATAATGATGATGGTGTAGTGTCGTGCAATTTTGGTCCAAGAAAAATATCGGGACCTATTTTGGAAGAAGCAACTAGCAACAGTAGCAACGACAGCGGAAACAGCAATGGCAGAGGCGATAGCGGTGGCAGAGGCGGTAGCGGTGGCAGCGGCGGTAGTGGCGGTAGAGGTAGTGGCGGTGGAGGCGGCAATAGTGGTGGCAGCGGCGACATCAGTGATAGCAGCGACAACACCGGAAGCAGCAGCAGCGGCAACAATGGTAGAGCCGGCAGCAGTGCCAGCAGCAGCAGCGGTGGCGGCAACTAAGGCTGTTGCAGCAGTGGTGGCGGCGGCAACTAAGGCTTGTCAGCAGCCGCGGCAAGTGGTGGTAGCACGGGCAGCAGGGGTAGCTGCGGCATCAGCCAATAGCGGTGGCGGCTTAACGACGGCGCCGGCGGCTCAGTGATGGCGGCAGCAGTAGCGACTGTTGTGGCGACAATGACAATGGAGTCAGCGACAGCATCACCGGCAGAAGTAGTAGCAGTGGCAGCTACGGCCGCAGTAGTAGTGGCCGCCTCGGTAGTTACGACAACGGTGGTGGTGGTGCCAGTGGCGGTAGCAGTGGTAGCAGCGACAATGGTGGCAGCAGCAGCAACACCGACAGCCCCAACAGCTGTGGCAGCACGAGTAGTGTCGGTAGCACCAATAACAGTGGTAGTAGTAGTGGTATTGGTAGTGGGAGTGATAGCGACAGCAGCGGCAGGAATGGCAGCAACAATGAGAGCAGCAGCAACAACAACAAATGTGATATATACCTACGTATAAAGTTAGTATATACATACATATAATACATTAGTATTTTATGTACATATATACTGTGTATATTTGTACTTAGTATACATGTACACATAATACTTCAATTTTTAAGTACATATACTACAGTAATATATGTATGAGTGAAATGCTAGTATATATATACATATATACTACAGTATTATATATTTATAAGAACATAACTCTTTTTTTTTAATTTGATTTTACAGATATGATACCACATTGTTCCCCATACAAAACTTATATAAGTGATGAGATTTTTCTGTAGACATGACTTGCCGTGACTCTGACAACTTTGTCACAATAGAAAAAATGGTGATCGGAGGAGCAGAGAGAGTTAAAGTAATTTCAATGAATTGATAGATTATACTTTATGCACTCTCTGTAGATACAATAATGAATAAGATGTAATACACGTTTGTTATTTTTTAGTTTAAATTATGTAAAATATTAAATTAGAATAAGTTATTAAATGATCGTATTTATTGTTTATTATAAATTATCATTTATACTTTCTTTTTTTTTTCAATTTGATTTAAAAATATTAAATTATTTAATTAAAAAAATTTAAAATAAATTAAATTTTGAAAATAGTTTTGAAATAAAAATAATTAATTTAGCGATGGAAAATCTTTTTTAACTTGGGAAATCTTCCGTCGTTATTTCCGTTTAGTGATGGAAAATCACTTTTAACTTGCGAATTTAGCTAGTGAAATTATTTTTTTTCGCTATGAAATTATCCGTCGCTAAATTTTTAGCTAGAGACATTTTTCCTCGCTAAATTTTAGCGAGGAGTACTTTAGTTTGGGAACTAGTCCATCGGTAATTCATCACTATATCCTGTTTAGCGACGGAAAATGCCCATTTAGCTAGGGAATTATTTCTAGCCATATGGGATTTTTCTTGTAGTGACACACACACACACACAGATAGACAGATAGTTAGATAGACAAATAGACAAAAAGACAGATATACAAATATATAGATAGAAAGAAAGAAAGATAGATAATTAGATAGTTAGATAGACAAATAGATAAAAAAACAATTGGACAAATAGACATACTAGATATACATTGACAGGTAGACAGTTAGACATATAGACATATATATATATATAGACAAGATAGACAAATAGATAGATTGATAGATAAATAGACATACAGAGAGATAAAAGACTAATAAATATATAGACAGATAGACAGATAGACAGATTAACAGAAAGATAGAAAGATTAATTGATAGATAGATTCATAGATAGACAGATAGACGGATAAACATATAGACAAATAGACAGATAGATTGATTGACATTTTGATAGATAGACAGACAAAAAGATACAATGAGAGACAGACAGATAGACATATAGATAGATAGATACATTTATAGATAGATAGATAAACAAATAGATAGATAGTCAAATAGAAAGATAGATAGAGCTTTAGATAGATAGTTAAATTGATAGATAGAAAGATATGAAGATTAGCAGATAGACAGATAGATAGATAAGCAGATTGATAGAAAGAAAGATATACAGATAATTAGATAGATAGATAGATTGATTGACAGATAGATAATTAAACAGATAGAGAGGATGACAGAATGACAGAATGACAGAAAGACAGATAGACAGCTAAATAGATAGATAGACAAATAGATATTAGTTAGATAGATAGATAGATAGACAGATTAATAGACAGACAGATAGAAAGATAAACAACTAGATAGATAAATTGATAGACAGATAGATAAATAGTCAGATAGACAGAAAGACAAATAGATAGATAGATGAATAACAGTTTGCCAAATAGATAATTAGACATATATACATAATGACAAATTGATAGATTAATAGATTGATCGATTGATAAATAGACAACTAGACAGATAGATAGATTAAGAGATAGACATATAGATAGATAGAGAGAAAGATAGATAGACAAATAGACATATAAACACATAATTAGATAGATAGATTGACAGATAGATAGACAGATATATAGATAAATAAATAAATAGATAGATAGACAGACAAACAGACGGACAGATAGATAGACAGACAACTAGATAGATAGACAGATAGATAGATAGAAGGACAAATAACTAGATATATAGATAGATAGACAGCTAGACAGATATAGAGTTAGATAGATAGACCAAAAAATATTTAGGAAGATAGACAGATTGACATATAAACACATAGATTGAATATAGTTAGAAAGTTAACAGAAAGATAGATAAACAAATATACAGATAGACAAATAGATAAATATATAGATAGATAGATAGACGGATAAAAAGATAGATAGATAGACTGATAGATAGCTAGATCGATATACAGACAGACGGACATCTGCACCGATAGACTGATAGAGAGATAGTGACACCGATAGACAGACAAACATATAGATATATAGATAGATATATTGATAGTTAGTTAGTTAGTTAGATAGATAGATTGATCAATAGATAGATAAACATCTAGATAGATAGATAGATAGATTGATTAATAAATAGACATATAGATAGATAATTAGATAGAGACATAGACATATAGACATATAGATAGATCGATAGATAGCCAGATTGATAGACAAAAAGATAGATATGCAGCTTGATAGATAAACAGATAGACAGATAGACAACTAAATAGTTAGATAGTTAGATAGATAGATGTATAGATAGATAGATAGAAAGACAGACAGATAGAAAGACAGATAGATAGAAAGACAGATAGACAGATAGACAAATAGACAGATAGATAGATAGATAGATAGATAGACAGATATACAGATATACAGATAGACAGATAGATAGATAGATGGATAGATGGATAGACAGACAGATACATACATAGATAGATAGATATACATATAGACAGAAAAATAGGTAGGTAGGTAGATTTGAAGATAGGTAGATAGGCAGAAAGATAGATATATATAGATAGATAGATAAAGTGATACATATATAGAAAAATTTATAGATATATAGATAGATAACCAAAAAGATATATAGAGAGATATACAGATTGATAGATAGACTGATAGATAGATAGATAGATTGATTGACATATAGATAATGAGACAAATAGAAAGAATGAATGATTGTCTGATTGAGAAATTGACATATTGTTAAAAATACCTATAGATTGATCAAGAGATAAATAGATCAACATATAGAAAGATAAATATATATATAGAAAGATAGATATAAAGATTGATAAATAGACATATAGACAGAGAGACGGATAGACAGATAGATAGATAGACAGATTTATAGATTGACAAACAGATAGATTTATAGATAGATAGAGAGATAGATAGATATACAGACAGATAGATTGATGGACATATAGACAACTAGATAGAAAGATATATGGATAGACAGATTGATAGATACACAGATAAACAGGTAGACATATAGACCGATAGATAGATATACAGATAGACAGATAGATAAATATGCATATAGATAGATTGACAGAAAGATACATAGACACATATAAACATAGAGAAATCGACATATTTTTTGATAGATAGATTGACATATAGATAATTAGACAAATAGAAAGAATAATAGATTCCCAGATTGACAAATTGATAAATTGATAGAAAGATCGATAGACAGATCAAGAGATAGATAGATTGATAGATATAAAGATAAATATATAGACAGAAAGACAGATAGAAAGGTAGACACATAAATAGATAGACACATAGAAAGATATAAAAAATGTTAGATAGACATATAGTCATATAGATAGATATACAAATAGAGAGATTGACAGATTGATAAATTAATAGATAAATAGATAGATTGATAGATAGATAGCAAATAGACAAATAGAAAGATATATAGATAGACATATAGACATCTAGACAGATAGATAGACAGATAGACAAATTGATTGATAGACAAATAGACAGATAGATAGATAGACATATAGACATCTAGACAAATAGATATATAGATAGATAAAGAGATAGACAAATTGATTAATAGACTGATAGACAAATAGATAGATAGATATAAAAACAGATAGACATATAGATAGATAGATAGACAGATATACAGATAGACAGATATACAGATATATAGATAGATAGATAGTTAGTTATATAGATAGACAGATAGAAAAATAGACAGAAAGACACATAGATAGATAGACAAATAGACAACCAGACACATAGAGAGATAGACAGATAAACAGATTGACAGCTAGACAGATAGACAAATAGACTAATAGACACATAAATATATAGATTGATAGATAGACAATAGATATATAGATAGATAGATAAATAGATAGAAAGAAAGATAGACAGACAGAGAGAAAAAAAATTTAAAGAAAGTAAGATAGATAGAAAGATAGATAGACATATACAAAGATAGTCAGATAGATAAATAAATAGATTGATAGATTGATAGATATAAAAATACATAGATACACAGCTAGATATATAGTTATATTGATTGACAAATAGGCAGATTGACAGAAAAGCAGAAAGATAGGTAGATAGACTCATAGAGAGATTTGTAGATAGATAGATAGATATGCATATAGATAGATAGACAGGTAGACATATAGACATATAGATAGATAGAAAGATAGACAGATAGATAGATAGACAAATAGACAGATAGATAGACAGACATATATATATATATATATTTAAAGATTCATAGTTAGATAGAAAGATATACAGATTGATTGATTGATTGATATACAAACAGTTAGATAGATAGATAGATTGATAAATAGATAAATAGATATATAGATTGATAGTTCGACAAATAAACACATGGAAAGATAGATTGACAGATAGATAGATACCCAGAGAGATAGATAGTTAAACATATAGACATATAAACATATACAAAGATTGAAAAATAGACATATAGACATATTTATAGATAAAATGATAGTTAGATTTATACCTAGACATATAGATAGATAGACAGATAGATACACAGATAGATAGATTGACATATATAGAGATAGATAGGTGGAGAGAAAGATAAAAAGATAGATAAACATATAAATAAATAGTTAGATATAAAGATAGATAGAGAGATATGCTGATAGGTAGATAGGTAGATAGCCAGATAGATAAACAGATAGATAAACAAATAGACTGATAGATAGACAGATAGACTAATACACATATATATAGATAATTAGATAAATAGATAGACAAATAAACACATAGACAGATAGACAAATAGACAGATATACAGATAAACAAATGGTCAGATAGAGAGATAGAAAGATAGACATATGTACAGATAGATAGATAGATTGATAAATATATAAAGAAATAGATAGAAAGATAGATAGATACATAGATCCACAGATAGATAGATAGATAGATAGATACACAGATAGATAAATATACAGATAGATAGATAGATAGATAGGCAAATAGACACCTAGACAGATAGATAGACACAAAAATTATTAGAAAGATCAGCAAAAAGATAGTTAAACAGATAGAAAAATAGACAAATACACAGATATATAAATTGATAAATAGACAGTTAAATAAATAGATAGATATATAGACTGATAGCCATAAAGATAGATAGATAGATATATAGATAGTCAGATGAGAAAAAAGTAAGACAGAAAGATAAGTAGATAGATTCATTGGTAGATATACATATAGAGACATAGACAATTAGAAAGATAGGTAGATAGATAGTTAGACATATTGATAGATTTATATATTGAAACATGCACATATAGGCTTATAAACAAATTTTATATTAGGTAGAATTATATATAGTCAATAAATAGATAGATAAATAGACAGATAGACATATAAATAGATAGATAGATAGGCAAATAAAAAATAGACAAATAAATAGACAGACAGACAGTTAGAAAAAAAGATAGACAGATATAAGTAAAGATAGATAGATATACTCATAGAATGATAGACAAACAAACATATATATAGATATAGACTATAGGAAAATAGATAGATAGATAAGAAATAGACATATAAACATATAGAAAGATAGATAGTTAGATAGATTGTTATATATATAATATATATGGAGATTTGGAGATTGTTGATAGATAGACAGAAAGATAAATAAACAGACAAACAGATAGATAGATTGAGAGATAGATAGATAGATATACATATAGACATATAGATAGATAGGCATATAGAAAGATAGATACATAGACAGAAGGACATATAGATAGACAAATAGATAGAATGATAGATAGACATATAGATAGTTAGATATAAAGTTAGACAAATAACTAGATAGACAGATCGATAAAAACAAAGATAGAGAGTTAGAAAGATAGACATATCTACATATATACATAGATAGATAGATAGAAATATAGATAGAATTATAGATAGATAGATAGATACATAGATAAACAGATAGATACATAGATATATGGAAAAAAAGATAGATAGATAGATACATAGATAAACATATAGATACATAGATATATGGACAAAAAGACAGATAGATAGATACATAGATAAACATATAGATACATAGACATATGGACAAAAAGATAGATAGATAGATAGACAAATACATAGATAGATAGTTGATAGAAAGAGAGACAAAAAGACAGATAAATACTTAAATAGATAGACAAATAGATAGAAAGATAGATAGACAGATAGATAGATAGACATATAGACAGAATAATAGATAGACAAATAAATAGATAAATAGTAGATAGACAAGAAGACATATAGACAGAATAATAGATAGACAAATAAATAGATAAATAGTAGATAGACAAGAAGACATATAGACAGATAAACATATCGATATATAGACAAACAAATAGATAGATAGATAGATATATAATATACACACACACACACACAAATAGATTTAAAGAGAGAAAGATAGATAGATAGACAAATAGAAAAATTGATAGATAGACAGATAAATATACATATAGGTAAAAAGATAGATAGATAGATAAATTGATTGATTGATTGACAGATAGATATATAGACATGATGATATATAGGCAGATAGACAAATAGAAAATATATAGTTTTATAGATAAATAGATAGATAGACATATAGACAGATAGAAAGATGATAGATAAATAAACAGATA
>JAREIK010001456.1:156150-175050 GCA_029783825.1 Sapria himalayana
TTAAGCCTCTTGAGCCAGTCTTGATAGGATATAAAATCAAGCATTTCTTTCATTTTCCTAAATTTGTGGACAAAATCAGAATACCATTGAGCAGCTTTGATCTTCCATAATGACTTTATCTTTCCATCAAATTTGGGTGCCCATGTGCACTAATTCTATAAATAGAAAAAAGACAAAAGAATTTATATTAACAACAAGAACATAATTATTTACCTCTTGAATAATAACCAACATAAAACTCAAGTAATTAGATAATTATTTTTCAATAGTTTTGTTTTGTTATTTTTACCTGAAAGTCATTAAAATATGACTCTCTTGTCAATTCAGAAACTTTCTTCTAGGAGAAAGCTTTAGAATCATTCATTTTCTTGAAAGCTTTTGTAATTATAGTTGAACATTTGTGAGATGGAATAAAACTATACAAATAAATAAATAACATTGAAAATAAGCAAATCATAACAATATTAAAAAAAACCACTGACAGTAACATCAAAATTTATTTTTCAATTCATTTTTACATATTTATTTTACCTCTCATCCACAATCTCAATTTCTAACTTTATAATGACTATATAGGAAGGCATAGCATTTGATGATGTCATTGGTATTGTAAATGGGGGAACAATCGGGTGTAAAATGTGGTGTAGAAGGTAGAGATGAATCAAAAGTGTGTGTAGGAAGCACAATGGGTTGTGAGCTTACATCTGATAAAGGTGATAGTAGAGGTCTCAAAGATGGTGATGGTGATAGAAATGAAGATGGTGATTATGATGTTGAGTCTGGATATGGTGGCTAAGAGATGATCCTGATTCTGCAACATTATGTAACATACTAGATGAATCTGGTTCAATTTTGTGTCCACGTCCACTTCCACCACGGCCACATCCTTTAGGTGCCATCTGCTGTACAAAATCAAACATAGAACAAAAAATAGGGATATGATGAACAAGCATACATTTTCAAATAAAACACACCAATAAATTTCAACAAAATATAAAAAGTCTTTGATAGTTTAAATTTATAATAAAATTATAATAATTTAATTATCAGCATCACTGTCATCCTCTAATAGATCTTCTGATATTTTGTCTGATTCTGATAGAAATTCAAACTCATCTTCAGATAGAAATTGATCATCTTCAATTTCTTTTGTGCCACCTTTTGAGTCACATAAATTTGTTGGATCTTTACCTATATTCAAAGGCTCAATATTATTTATGTCATCTTCCTGGATTGCCGGTGCAATTTCTAAGTTTGCACTTTTTTGTTGTGATGTTGGTACTTCAAATTTTGATCAAGTTTTAATTTTGCAAATCACCCACCAATCTCTCTTATCACGAGATAAACTCTGATATGTATAATAATATACCTGAGTGGCTTGAACTACCATAATAAATGGCACGTATCGATTATATATGCGTTTATGGTTAACATCCACTAGCTTATAATCCGATGAATCTTTGTGCCCACATTTCGTGTAGGATCAAACCACTCACACTTAAATAATACAATCCTATTATTTTCGAGTCCAATACTCCAACTCAATAACTTCTTTGAGTTAACCATAATAATTAATTTCATTTGTACTATAACCTGAGCCTTTAATGGATACACCATTATTCATTATTATTTTAGAAGAATCATACCCGATTGTGTGAAATTTATATCCATTAACAAAATACCCAGGATAGTTTGTCACACATCTAATGGGCATTTACTTAGATTCTGAATGAAAATATTTGAATCTCCATTTGAAGGATCAATTGCCTGTGACATAAATAAAAAAATGATATTAACAAATAAAAGATACTAATAAGTTAAATAAATCAAAAATATAAAACTTAATTATTCTCACATAATTTTTTAACCAATTTGCAAATTCAGTTTCTAGCATATAATCGACATCTTTGCTAGAATTGCTGGATGCCTATAATTTAACTGCTCAACATAAATACTACACAAATATAAAAAGAGAGAAAAAAATATTTATCAGTTTTTAATAATTCTTATTAAAGATACAATTAAACTATGATTAAACTTGCAACCATTTTGGGTATACATACTCAATATATGGTGCAATCTCCTCACAATTAAGTAAAACATATCTTCGGGTTGCTTTGTACTCTTCATCTCTCATACATCTTTTCATTGCTCTTCCAGGGTACTTGAAGTAGATAGTTTGTCCACATACTCATCTTCTACATCACAATGACCTTCATAATTCCGTGGCACATTTCTATCTTTTGTTTTTACATGATCCTTCAATAATACGAACAAATTGATGAGCTCTTCATACTAAATATGCATTGCAAATTAAACCTTTCAACTTTTGTCTTGTTTCTAACATTTAATTTCAACTTACGAAGATACATATACCCTTAATGTTAGGTTTCAATTAGAAAAAATTACAATAATACTTAAAGTACTAGATAAAAAACATAGTAAATTATATGTATTTACCCCTCTCAAAAAGATACATCTACCTAAAATTGCATGGCCATGTTAATCCTTGCAAAAGAAGGATGAGCATATAACTAATTGATGAAAGAAAAATGCACGAAATAAAAGAAATTAAAAAAGTAATGCTAACATCAGATGTCCTATATGGAGTCACAGTTAGCGTCATTGGCACATCAGATAGCAATTCTGAGATCCAGCTGTGAATCATCACAGGGAGAGGCTGGCATTCCCTACAAATTATGAGATGAGTTGAGTATGAGAATTATTTCTAAACAGTTATTTATTTTTGTCTAAGTGTAGTAAATAATTATGATATTTTTTTGCAAGTTTCAATTTTTTTATTCTGGTCTAGTTCTTTGCTTCTTCGATTAACCAAATTATGAATCTTTGCAGGACACATTATGTGAAAAAAAAGAAAAATTCTTATTCAAAGAATTCATACATTACCATGGTCCTTCCAATGCATGAGTCCCATATTTACCTGATTTCAGCTTATCAAATAGAGGACTAGCTTATTTATCTTTATTATTCTAAACACATTTATTTTGTGCACTTCTTTATCTCTAAACATAATTGGTGGACATCTTTTGGATTTTTTGTGAAGCTGTATGATAATAAACTATAATTTGTGTTTGTTCATGTCTATAATATTTGTTTTTATATATTTGTGAATATGTTTTTGTGTCTCTGAATTTTTTGGGTAGAGTTTTAGCTATTATAGGTATGTAAAAGCCTATAGTTAGCAGCGGCATAACAGTAGAGATGGCAGCAAAAGTCTGTGGCAACAACGGAACTGGTAGTGGCAGCAGTGATGGCAACGGAAGCGACAGTGGCGGTAGCGGCGGTAAAAGCGGTAGCACTAAAAGTACGAGGTGAGGTGACATTAGGGCAGTGGTGACATTTGCAACTGTAGCAATTGTGGTAGAAGTAGCTACAGTGGCAGAAGTGGTAGAAGCAGCTACTGCTATGATAGTAGTGGCAAAAGCAGGTGTGGTAGTAGCGGTAGCAGCAGTGGAAGTGGCAGGGGCGGCAGCTGCTACTTTGGCAGTAGCAACATCGGTAGCGACAGGCATCGACTGCGGTAGTGGTTGCGGTTGGCTGTGGCAGGGGCGGCTGGAGTGGCAGTGGTAGTGGGAGCAGTAGCAATGGCAACATATGCAGCATATAAGTATGTATATAGTCAGTATATATGTACATATAATACAATAGTTTTTAATTTACATATATACTGAGTATATATATGTAATCAGTATATATGTATGCATAATACTGTAGTTTAAATGTAAATATATAAAGTAATATATGTACGAGGTAAATGCTAGTATATATGTACATATTTACTACAACATTTATATTTATGAAAACATAATTATTTTTTATTTATTTTGATTTGATTTAGTGGTTTAAATTTCGTACAGATATGGTATCGCATAGTTTCTCATATGAAGCTTGTATAAGTGAAACCATATTTCAACAAACATGAACCACCATGACTTGGACAGCATTTTCCTAGTGGAAAGTTGGTGATCAGAGGAGCAGTAGGAGAGAAACAACGTCAATGCATTGATAGATTATAATTTATGCACAGTCGGTAGATATATTGATTAATAAGTTATTATATAATTTTTATTATTTTTTGTTTTAGTTATTTAAAATATTATATTAGAATAAGTTATTGAATGATTTTTTTAATTTAAAAGTTTCATTTATAGTTTTTGTTTTTAGTAAATTTAAATTTAAAATATTAAATTATTTAATTAAATTTTTGTTTAAACTGTATGATATTTAACTGTAATTTTTGTTTGTTCATATCTTATAATAACTTACTTTATCTATAGTGTGCATCCTGTTTGTGTTTCTCCAAAATATTTGGGTTGAGTTTTAGCAAATTATAGGTATATAAAAGCTATTATCATTAGAGGTAGCTGTGGTAGTGGCGGGGTAGCAGTGGCGGGAAGCAGGGGCAAGTGATGGCAGTGGCACAAGAAGTGATTATGGTGATAGCGAAGGCAACAGCACCGGGAGCGACAGTTGGTAGGGGGTGGGCAAGTAAGCTGTAGTGGGCACAGTGGCAGCATGTGGGTAGTAGCAGCGGCGTAGTGGAGGCAACAGAAGCAGTGGCAGCATAAATGGTAGCGGTGGCAGTAATGGTATTGGTCGCAACGGAGGCAACAAAGGAAGCGGTAGTAGTGGCGACATCAAAGGCAGCAACGACAGTAGTGGTAGCGGCGACGGTAGAGGCAATAAGTAGTGGCCAATCCATTGGCATCAACAGCATGAGCCAGCAGTAATGGCAACAAATGTGGTATATATGTAC
The DNA here is from genome assembly GCA_029783825.1 of Sapria himalayana. Taxonomy (NCBI): domain Eukaryota; kingdom Viridiplantae; phylum Streptophyta; class Magnoliopsida; order Malpighiales; family Rafflesiaceae; genus Sapria; species Sapria himalayana. The sequence continues at coordinate 160,928 of JAREIK010001456.1, forward strand.
ATATATAGTCTGTATATACGTACGTATAATTCTACAATATTTTATGTATAATATACTGAGTATAAATATACTCGATAATATGTACACATAATACTATAATTTATATGTACAAATACTATAGTAATATATGTACGAGTGAAATGCTAGGATATATGTACATTTTTTCTATAGTAATATTATTTATCAAAACATAGTTTTTTTTTTAATTTTTTTTGATTTGATTTAGTGGTTTATAATTTTCTACAGATGTGGTATGCCATTGTTTTCCATAAGAAACTGTATAAGTGATGTGATTTTTCAAAAGAACTGAAGCAGTGTGACTCGGACAAATTTTTCGTAATGGAAAGTTGGTGATCGAATGAGCAGAGGAGAGAACGTAACGTTAATGCATGATAGATTATAGTTTATGCACAGTCATTAGATATATAGATTATTAAGATGTAATATAATTTTTTTGTTATTTTTTTTAAAATTGTATTAGAAAGTTATTAAATGATTTTTTTGTTTATTTTAATATTTATTTTTAGTTTCAGTTTTTAATATAATTTATATAACAATATTATTATTGAATTAAATTTTAGTTTAAGCTGTATGGAAATCAACTTTAATTTGTGTTGTTCATGTCTATAATAACTAATTTTTATATATATATGAAAATATTTGTGTGGCTTCGAAATTTTTGGGTAGAGTTTTAGCCTATTATAGGTATGTAAAGACTATTATCAGCAGCAGTAGCAGTGGTAGTGATGGTAGCGGCAGTAGTGGAAGCGCCAGCGGTAGCAGAGGTGGCCATGGCAGCAGCAGGAGCTACAGCGACGGCAATAGTGGGAGCGCCAGTGGCAGGAGAATCGGCATAAGAGGTAGAGGTAGCAGCTGGACTGGAAGCAGCGGCTGCACTAGAAGTAGTGGAAATAGCGGCGGTAGCATCAGCTGCACAAGAAGTAGAGGCAGCACCAAAAGCAACGGCAGCATCAAAAGTAGCGGCAGCAGTGGCATAGGCGGTAATGGTAGCAGTGACGGTGGTGGTAGAAGTGGTGGCAGCGACAGCTCCCGCAGTGGGGGCATGCTGGCAACCACTGCAGCAGCCAGCGGCAGTAGCTGTGGCAGCAGTGACGGTGGTTACAGCTTCGACAACAGCGATGGCGGTGGCAACTACGACAGTAGTAGTGGTATTGGCAGCGACAACGACAACGGCAGCAGTGGCATGAGTGGCAAGGAGAGCAGCACCAACAGCAACTATTGAGATATATACATATGAATAAAGTTAGTATATACATACATTTAATACTACAATATTCTATGTACGTATATACTGAGTATATTTGTACTCGATTTATATGCACACTTAATACTACTATTTATATGTACATATATTGTAGTAATATATGTAGGAGTGATTTGCTTGTATATATTTACATATATACTATAGGATTATATATGTATCTAAACATAACTTTTTTTTATTTGACTGAGTGGTTTAATTTTCTTACAGATATGATACCGCATTGTTCCTCATACAAAGCTTCTATAAGTGATGGGATTTTTCACTAGACATTATGTGCTGTGATTCTGACAACTTTGTTGCAGTATAAAAATGATGATCAGAGGAGCAAAGTGAGGGAAATCAATGTCAATGAATAGATATATTATACTTTATGCACTGTCTGTAGATACATTGATGAATAAAAATAAAAGTTTGTTATTTTTTTTGTTTCAATTATGTAAAATATTGAATTTGAATAAGGAATTAAATGATTTTATTTTTTGTTTATTGTAAATTATTTATAGTTTAAATTTTTATTCAATATAATTTAAAAATAAAATATTATTTAATTAAAAATTTTAAAATTTTTTAAATTCTATAAATATTTTTGAAATTGAAATAGCTAGGGAAATATTAAAATTAGCGACGGATATTCCGTTGCTAATTTTCTTAAGCTAGGGACATTAGCTAGAAAATAAGCTGTCGTTATTTTTGATTAGCGACACAATATTTCGTTTATATTGCTATGTTAGCCATGGAATTTTTTATTTTTTAGCAAGGAAATTTTCCGTCGCTAATTTTTTAGCTAGGGAAACTTTCCTCGCTAAAATTAAGCAAGGAGCACTTTAGAAAGGGACCTAATCTGTCAGTATTTCGTTGCTATTTCCTATTTTGCGATGGAAATTTCTCATTTAGCAAGGGAATTGTCCCTGGCTACATGGGATTTTTCTTGTAGTGATAAAGTGTTATATAGTTATAAGATTATTTATATATAGCTATACAAATATTAATATATAGTCATACAACTTCAATAAATATCTAAAACATGGCCAGTAATGATGTTTAGAGAGAGAGAGAGAGAAGAAATACTATATTTCTACAATTTTCCACATGAGCAGGAAGTTACTTTGAATGGCAATTCACTACTACTTCTATAGAGAAGAGATGTTTTGCTAAAGCATCATAAATTTCTTCCATATATCTGCATGTCCATATATATATATATATATATATTGAGGAAAAATATGAAGATTAATACATGAAAATGAAAAAAGGATGATATAAAAAAATAATACTTAATAATAATAATATATAACTAAAACTCATGCCTTTACATAATTAATAAAAATGATTTATGAAACATTACATATCGAGTATTCCCATAAAAAATAAAACAAGTGAATAAAATAAATAAAAACTCACAATAATATAATATTATGAATAAAAATTATAAAATAACATTATCATTTATTAAATACAAAAAGAAACAATAAATACTCTTAATCTATATGAATCATCTCATCCTAGTATCTCAAGATAAAAAAATATAAAAATACAGTATAATTATCAATAGTTTTGATAATTTTTATTTTTATTACAACTTATTAATGTTCGTTATAATTCATTTTGCTGTATTTTTATGATATATTACTATTTTTTTTATTATATTGTATTGATGTTTTTGAAATTATAATAATTTATATTTATTTTATTAACATATGAAATAATATTTAATAATATATGTTCTGGCCTAAAAAATAATTAGTAAATAAGTTTATATCGTATTAAACTATAAAAGAGTACTCACAAAAAAGAGTACTCACATAAATTCGCTAGTACTATAAATTAATGTTTCATTAATGATACATACATTTCCATAATACTTCTCATATTTTCTTATATTCTTTATTACTATTTATTACAAGATACATCTACCACAAATTTTGTGAAACATGAAACTTAGATTAAAGCTTGTAGGTTACAACTAATAGTTATGGTACTCAACTAATAACTACAATGTTCAACTAACAATATATTACTACTCATATTTATTAGTTTTTAAAATTATTTAAAATAACCATATTGCAGCACAGAAAAATTATCATGTGTTAAAAGATGATGTTATTAACACGGCAGGATAAAGGGTGTCCTAATGAATGTTGTTGTAAGGAGAATACTCTTGTATGACATGAAATTCATCAATGTTATAGAGATACCCAAGCTTTTAATAATTCATAGTTGTTAAAGGTTTAAATTATAGTTAATATAAATTTGGTAGAAGTTGAATTGTTAGAATAATAATAAACTACATTGTTATAGCTAAAATCATAAATTAAAGTTGATAAAACATTTTTTCGTAGAAAAAAATCTATTGTGTTGCATGACATTGTGGGGATTATAAACATTAAAAATTTCTAAATATTTTTAATAGTTTTATATCCTATATCTAAATCAAAAATGTTATAGATTTTTTTATCTACCTACTCTTCTCCCAAACTTAACCCAAAATTATTATTTGGCTCGTATATAAGCTATGAGGCTTCATGATAATAATAGGTAAAATTTATATCCCAACATCTGAACAACAAGATAAATGATAGCTTCATGGAAAACGTATCCAACATCTACAAGGATCAGACTCATATTTTTAGTGTTAGAGTATTCATCATTTTTTGTTGATCAGTCTACCATGTTGTTGGTTCAGATCATTATTATCATGCTATTTGTTAAAAAAAATATTATTTTCGATAGTAATTATGTACAAAAAAGTTTGGTTCATATATTTTATACTATCTTTGCTTGAGTGTCCATGACACATTCTATATGTTGATCTTATTATATCAGTATGAAATCATTATTTTAAATATTACTAAACTTTATTCAACAAGTCCACTCATCACTAACACAAGAGAGATCACAAGGAATCACACACTGCGAGACATCTATTGAAGGAATATTGAAATTATTAGAAATATAAGTGTTTTATTTCAAGAAACATAAAAATGAAGTTATTATGTTTGAGATAATTTTGAGATAAATTTAAATTAAAAAATGTTAGATACATGGTAAATATAAATCTTTACACACACACACACACACACCATGATAATCTTAGTTAAAGATAAGTGCAACCATAAGAATATAAATGAATCATGTAGGAAAATGACAATAAAGTCTATGAAAAAATTAATAAGAATAATAATTTTTATATCATATGTTGACTTACAAGCATATCACATGCTTACTCGCATGATTATCATGTGTTAGTATGTATGATTTCCATGTCTTGGCTTACATGAGTGATAAGTATTGATTATGTGCTTACTATGTGTTCTTGTGTATTAATGCCATGTGCTTGAAAGTGTGCATGTTATATGATGATGTGTATACCTGCCAAGGATTGACTTGTCATGTGAAAGCTATGTGTTGTCTTACTAAATGGTGCATCAAAAATTAAAAAATTTGGAATCTTGCCTATGAATAAAAGTGATTTGGGATTCCTAGCACACAACAACACATATCATGAGAACATTTCAAAGTGAATTGAGAAACTCTTGCTCAATTATTTTCAATTACATGTGTGAATATTATTGAGTTTTCTAAAATTTGTAGAATAATTCAAATTGGTTTAATCAAGTATAATCAGTTTAATTTAATTTGACATGCTAAACTATTATTTTATTTATTTTATTTATGTTATTTATGTTATTTATGTTATTTATGTTATTTATTTTATTTATTTTATTTTTGTATTCAATAATTACTCATTTTTGAATATTTTTTGTAGATATCAAGTCGGCATAGCTAAGTATGTAAACAAGTTATGTATAAAATACACAAGCATATTGATGTATATTGTTTTTGTAGATATCAAGTCAGAAAACCTAATTATATATACTATTTAAACATTGTTTTTGTATACAGTCACCATCAAAATCTACATAATGACAATGCATTATATCACAAATGCATGAAGCATGTATACGAATAAGTTTATATACAAAATCCAAGCATAACATGGTGATTAAAGAAGAAATTAGGAAAGAAAAAAATAGAATAAAAATGCTTACTCTTCGATTAAGTAATCCAAGATAATCAATGAAGAATAAATGTATAAACGTACATCAAATTATTAATAAATTAAAACTTAAACCTCGAATTAATTTTTGTTGAATCATCGTCAAGAGATAGATGGTGAATGTGAACGAGTTCGGTTCTATTAGAGATGCGTCGGCATCGAGAAAGAGAATTTATATTTTAGAAAAATATTTATATTTTAAATTATTAAAACATTAAATAAACAATATATATATATATATATATATATATAATACAAAAATACTCATTAATTTTATTTACTATCAAATTTTTTTCACCAAAATTAATGTGTGTGTAGCAAGGTACAAATGAAAAACAAATACCTTACAATTTATTATTATAATATTAATTAAACAATAAATATATAAAAAATAAAAAAATATGTTTTGCCTTAAAAAATATCAAATAGGTACAAAATTAACAAACTTCATATAATAAGACATAAATGAAAAGATGATTTGTCTTCTAGCCACTCGCCTAAAAGTTATAAATACTCTTAATATTAAAAAATATATAAAATTTATATTTTATGGTTATAAATGTTTAAGAATTCATATTAATTTTTACGAAGATAATATGAAATAATTTTAAACGCATAAAATTTCATATTATTTGATATCAATAATAATTTTTAAAATTCAAAAAATTACTTAAAGTGAGAAGATAATTAAAAAAATTAGTATTTATTATTTTAATAAAAAATTAATGTAAAAGTTAATTGTAAAAATATTACTCAATTATTTAATTTTTATAAATTTTAGTAGGATTAAACAGCTATGTATTTATTTATAATTATTATTTTATTTTCTTTTAACTTTATTGAAAAAATTATATTTTTTTTATTTTTCAAGATTTTCAAAATTTGAATTATTTATTTTTTTAAAAGGTTTCTATAATCATAAAATTTTTAATACTTATAATAATATTAATATTTACTAGTTTATTCATCAATTCAGTTATAGTTGAAAATATTTTCTATTTTATCATACAATGAATTAATTTATATTTAAATTAGTAGGAATTTTAATGTAAGTTAATTTAATTTTTAAAATATCAAAAAAATTATTATACTTATTGAATTATTTATTTAATGTTACATTTAATTTAAATTATTTAGTTTCTTAATTAAAAATTTTAGAAAAATTGTTTGTATACTTTTGTAAAAAATTAATACATCATAAAAATAGTTATATTAGTCCTTATTAATATAATTTTTTTTATTTTTATATATTTTAAATTAATTATTTATAATATCATTTTTTATAATTTTATGAGGAGAATGTTCAAGGATCACTCATCTATAGACCATTAACATACATTTAAAAAAAATTAAATAAAATATTAAAACTAATAATTAATTAAAAAAAATTAATAATTAAATATTGGCTAGGAAATTTCCATCTCTATGTTCGGGATTTAATTAGCTAGGGAAGTTCAGTCACTAAATCCGTCGCTATATTCCGGATTTAATTGGCTAGAGAAGTCCCCTCACTAATTCCGTCGATATATTCTGAATTTTGTTAGCTAGGAAAGTTACGTCACTAAAATCCGTCACCATATCCAGGAAGTAATTGGCTAGGGAAGTTTCGTCGCTAAAGTTCCTTGTTATATTATGTATGTATTTAGCAAGGGAAATTTTATCGCTAAATCCATAGTTATAATTTTGGGATGTAATTAGCTAGGGAAATTATGACACTAAAATCTGTCATTATGTTCATTATATAATTAGCTAGGTAATTCCATAGCTGAAATCTGTTAGTATGTTAATTATATAATAAGTTAGAGAAATTCGGTCGCAAAATTTGTTCCTAAATTTGGGATTTAAATAGCTATGGAAATTACGTTGCTAAATGCGTCGTTAATTTCTAGATTTTATTAGCTAGGGGAATTCCGTCACTAAATTCATCGTTAATTTTCAGATTTTATTAGCTATGAAAATTTCGTCGCTAAATCCGTGTAATAAATTCTGGATTTTATTAGCTAGAAAATTTCAGTAGCTAAAACCTTCGTTAATTTTTGTATTTTATTAGCTAGGGAATTCCGTCACTAAATTCGTCGCTAATTTCCGGATTTTAATAGCTAGGAAAATTCCATCACTAAATCCGTCACTATATTCATGGTTTTATTAGCTAGAGAAATTCCATCGCTAAATCCGTCACTAAATTCTGAATTTAATTAGCTAGGGAAATTTCGTCACTAAATCCGTCGTTAATTTCCATATTTTATTAGCTAGAAAAATTTCGTCTCTAAATCCGTCGTTAATTTCCATATTTTATTAGCTAGAAAAATTTCGTCGCTAAATCCATCGCTAAATTCTAGATAATAATAGCTAGGGAAATTCTGTTACTAAATCCGTAGCTAATTTCTTTATTTCATTAGCTAGAGAAATTCTGTCACTAATTCAGTCGCTAATTTACATATTTTATTAGCTAGACAAATTCCATCGCTAAATCCGTTGCTATATTCATAGTTTTAATAGCTAGGGAAATTCCGTCACTAAATTCGTCGCTAAATTCGTCGCTATATTCATCGCTAAATTTCTGATTTTATTAGCAAGGGAAATTCCATCGCTAAATCTGTCATTAATTTTCGTATTTTATTAGCTAGAGAAATTCCATCACTAAAACCATCGCTAAATTCAAGATTTTAATAGGTAGGGAAATTCCGTCGCTAAATCCGTCTCTAATTTTCTTATTTCATTAGCTAGAGAAATTTCGTCGCTAATTCATTCGCTAATTTCCATATTTTATTAGCTAGGAAAATTCTGTACCAAATCCATCGCTATATTCATGGTTTTAATAGCTAGGGAAATTTTGTCGCTAAATCAGTCACTAAATTCTAGATTTTATTAGCTAGGGAAATTCTATAGCTAAATCTGTCGTTAATTTCTATGTTTTATTAGCTAGGGAAATTTCGTCACTAAATCCGTCGTTAAATTTCGAATTTTAATAGCTAGAGAAATTCCATCACTAAATCTATCGCTAATTTCCGTAATTCATTAGCTAGGAAAATTCCGTCACTAATTTTTGTATTTTATTAGCTAGAAAATTCAATCGCTAAATCCATCGCTAAAATCCATGCTTTTCTTGAGCGGAATTTACGAAAAATTATTCGTCGCTAATCCATCGTTAATCCGTTACTATTTTTTTAAAAAGAAAAATCATTAATCCCTTGCTATTCCCTAGCTAGTTCTTTGCAATTTAGCTAGGGATTGATCACTAGCTAAAATTTCCTAACTAAATTGATATTTTCTTGTAGTAGATAGACAAATAGATGAAAATTAGATAGATAGAAAGATATATTATTAGATAGACAAATAGATATACGGGCAAATAGACAAACAGATAGATAGATAGATAGACATATAGACAGAAAGGTAGATAGACAGATAGACAGCCAAAAATATTGACAGATAGATAGACAAAAAATAGATAGATAGACAGACAGATAGACAAATAGATAGATAGACAAATAGATATACAGATAGATAGACATATAGATAAATAGATAGACATATAAATAGACATATAGATAGATAGATAGATATAAAGATAGATAGACAGACATATTGATAGACAAATAGATAGACCGGTAGATAGATAGATCGATAGATAGACACATTGATAGATAGATAGATAAACAAATAGATAAAGAGATAGAAAAACAGATAGAAATCTAGACAGATAGATAGACAGATAGGTAGGTAGGTATATAGACAACTATATAGAAACATAGATTGATAGATAACTATATAGATAGTTAAACAAACAGATAGACAAATAGATAGATAAAGATAGATATACAAATAGATAGACTGATAAAAAGATAGATAGACAAACACATGGATAGGCAAATAGACAAACGGCTAGACAATAAGATAGACAGATAGTTTAACATAGAAAGAAAGATAGACAGAATAATAGATAGATAGACGGATAGACAAAATAATATAAAGATAGACAAACTGATAGACAGACAAATACATAGATAGAAAGACTTGTAGACGGACAGATATACAGATAGATAGACATTTAACAGACAAATATACAGACATATAGACATATAGACAGACTAATAGAACAACATATAGACAGACAGATAGACAAACAGAAAAATAGATAGATAGATAGATAAACATATAGACAGACAAATATACATACAGGTAGATAGACAGATAGACATACATATATATAGGTAGAAAGATAAACATATAGGCAGACAGATAAACTGACAGATAGAAAGACAGATAGATAGAGAGAAAGATAGATAGATAGACAAATAGATAAAAAGATAGACAGATAGATAGATAGACATCAAATAGATTGATAGATGGAAAGATAGTTAGATATATAGATAGAAAAAAGATAGACAGACAGACAGATAGATAGATAGACAGATAGACAAACATATATATTGACATATAGACAAACACATAGACATATACATTGACAGATAGATAGACACATAGATAACCAGATAGATAGCCATATAGAAAGACATATACATAGAAAGATGGCTAGATAGACAAAGAAACACATAGATAGAAAGATAGACAGACTGACTGATAGACAGACTAATAGAAATACTAATTGTCAGACTGATAGATAGATAGATAGATAGACTGATAGGTAGATAGATCGATAGATAGATAAACAGACATATAGACAGACAAATTGACAGATAGATAGAAAGTTAGATAGATATATAGATAGATAGACAGACAGATAGTCATACATATAGACAGACATATCAATAGATAGACAGATATACTGATATATAGATAGATAGATAGACAAATAGATAGATAAACATATAGACAAATAGGTAGACAGACAGAAGGACAGATAGATAGACAGCTAGAAAGATAGATAGACAAATAGATAGACATAGACATAGAAAGATAGATAGACTAAAAGATAGACAGATAGATAGATCGACAGATAGATAGATACATACATAGATAAATCGACAGATCAATAGACACATAGACCCACAAATATATAGATAAATAGACAGATTGATACACATAAGATAGATAGACAGACAGACAAATAAACAGATATAGAGATAGACAAAAAGACATACATATAGACACAAATATAGACAAACAGATAGATAGATTGAAAGATAGATAGACAGATAGACTGACACACATATAGGTATACATATAGATAGAAAGTTAGATAGACAGAAATATAAAGATAGATAGACAGACAGATAGAAAGATAGATAATGAGACAAATAGACAGACATATCGACAAATAGATAGACAAATAAATGTCTTTACAGATAGATAGACAGTCAGATAGATAGATAGACAGATAGATAGATAGATAGACAGATAGATAGATAGACAGATAGATATATAGATAGATAGACATACAGATAGATAGTCAGATAGAAATATAGATAGATAGATATATAGATAGACGGATAGATATACAGATAGATAGAAATACAAATAGACAGATAAATAGAAATATAGATATATAGTATAGATTGATAGATAGATAGTACATACAGATAGACAGACAAATAGACAGACAGATAGACAGACTAATAGACATAAAGATAGAAAAACAGATAGATAGATAAATAGATAGCTAGATAGATAGACAAATAGATCGATAGATAGATAGATAGATAGACAGATTGACAGACAGATAGACAGATAGACAGAAGGATAAAAAGAAATATGATAGATATATAGACGGACAATTAGACAAATAGACACACACATGGACAACCAGATAGAAAGCCAGATAGATAGACAGATTGATAAAAAGATAGATCGATAGACATAAAGATAGGCAGATAGACAGATATATAGACAACCAGATAGACAGATAGAAAGACAGATAGATAGACATACAGATAGATAGATTGACAGATAAATAGAAAATTGATAGACATATAGACACATAGATAAATAGATATATAGACAGACAGACAGACAGATAGATAGATAAACTGATAAATAGATAGTTAGATAGACAGATTAACAAACAAATAGATAGATAGACAGATAGATAGACATAATGAAAAATAGACAGATATATAGTTAGACATATGAACTGATAGATAGATAGACAGACAGACAGATAGATAAATTGATAAACAAACAAATAGAAAAATAAATAGACAAATAGATATATAGATATATAGATAGCTATTTAGACAACTAAATAAATAGACAGATAGACAGACATATAGTCAGACAAATAGACAAATCGATAGAGAGATAGATAGAAAGATAATCAGAGATAAATAGATAGATACATACATTGACAAATAGACAAACAGATAATTTGATAAATTGACATATAGATAGGCAAATAAATAGAAACATAGATAGATAAATAGACAGACAAATATACATATAGATAGGCAGAAAGATAGAAACAAAATAAAAGATTGGAAAAATGACAGATAGACATAAAGACTTATAAACAGATAGATAGACATATATATAGATAGATTGATAGATAAACAAATAGATTGATAGACAGATTGATTGATTGATTGATTGATGCTCAGATAGATAGATAGACAGCTATATAATAGCTAAATTGATAGACTTACAGATAGATAGACAGATACATAGATAGACAAATAAACATATAGATAGATAGATAGACATATATAAAGATAGTCAGATAAATTGAAGTCAAATAGATAGTTAGATAAATAGACATATAGATATATAGGCAGAAAGATAGATAGACATATAGATAGATAAATAAATAGAAAGATTGATGGATAGACATATAGACTGATAGATAAATAGACATGATAGATAGTAAGACAGATTGAAACTTTGACAGATAAACATATAAATTTATAGACTTATAAATAAATGGGTAGATAGGTAAATTGGCATATAGACAAATAGATTAATAGATTAATATGCAGAGTGACAAATAGAAAGATAGATAGATAGATAGATAGATAGATAAACAATAGACAGATTGACAGATAAACATATAGAATGATTGACATAATGGCAGATAGACATATACATTTAGAGACTTATATATAGATAGGTAGTTAGGTAGATAGTCAGATAGATCGATAGAGATATAGACAAATAGATAGATAGACAAATAGACAGATAGATATACATATATACATATATACTAAATAATAGATAGACAGATAGATTGCAAGATAGATAGACAGATAGATAGACAAATAAATAGATAAAAACAAAGATAGATAGATATATAATAGATAAAGAGATAGATATACATATAGATAGTTTGTAGATTGACAGATAAACATATAAACAGATAGACAAATATATAAATAAACAGATATATCAATAGTCAAATAGATAGGTAGATAGATACATAGATAGATACACAGATTGATATTTAGATAGATAGTTAGATAAAGATATATACAGATAGATAAATAGATAGATAGATTGATAGATAGACAAATAGATATATGGATAGATAGATCGAATGTTAGACAAATAGACATATATACATATAGACAAATAGATAAATAGATAGAAAGATATATAGCCACATAGACAGATAGCCAAATAGTATAAATAGAAAGATATGTAGTTAGATAGATAGATTGATAAATATAAAGATAGATAGATAATAGATTCAAAGAAAATAGATAGATACATAGATACATATATGATAGATAGATAATATATATAATATATATATATTTTTAATATATATTTATAGAAAGATAGATAGACCAATAGATAGATAAACTGATAATATAGTTCGGTAGATATATAGATAGATAGATAAACAAAAGATAGATAGATAGATTGATAGATAACCATATAGATAGATAGGTAGATAGGATGATAGATATATAGATAGATAGATAGATAAATAAATGATAAGAAGATAGAAACATATATAGATAGAGAGAAATAGAGATAGATATATAGAAACATAGACATATAGATAGATAAATAGATATATTGATACATAGATAGAAATATAGAAAGATAGATAAATAGATAGACAAATAGATAGATAAATAGATATAGAGTGATATAGATAGATTGATAGAAAAATAGATAGATAGATAGATATATATATATATATATATATAGAAAGTATGAAAAATAGATAAATAGATAAATAGATAGATATACATAAAGACAGATTTATAGGTAGACAGATAGACATATAGAAAGATAGATAGATTGGAAAATAGGTAGACATGTAGATAGACATGTATATAGATAAACAGATAGATAGATAAAGAGACTAAAAGTTAGATAAAAATTTCTAAAGATAGATTGCAAGACAAATGACAAATAGACATATAGATAGAGATAGATAGACAGAAAGACAAATTGATAGATATACATATAAATAGATAGACATATAGATAGATAGTTAGGCAAATAGACATATAGACAAATAGTTATTAGACAGATAGAAAGATATACAAATAAATAAATAGTTAGACAGATTGTAGATAAAGATAAATAGCTTGACATATGGATAAATAGAAAGATAGAGAGATTGAGAGATATACAGATAGACAAAAAAATAGATAGAGTGTAGAATGATCGACATATATACACATAGACAGATTGATTGATTGACAAACGAGGTAGATAGATAGACATATAATAGATAAGCAGATATATTCTATAGTAGATAGATGGAAAGATAGACATTTAGATTTAAACAAATAATAGATAACTAGATAGATAGACAATAGACAGATAGACATATTGATAGAAGGCAAATATACAGATATACAGATAAATAGA
>JAREIK010001456.1:178242-219718 GCA_029783825.1 Sapria himalayana
TCTATATATCTATCTGTCGTTTGTCTACTCTTTGTCTATCTATCTTTCTAACTATTATCTATTTTTCCATCTATCTATCTTTCTGTCTATCGGTCTATCTATCTTTTGTAAGTCTGTCTGACTAGCTGTCACTCTTTCTGTTTATCTATTTGTCTATCTATCTATCTATCTATCTATATGTCTTTAAATCTTTTTCGATCTATCTATCTTTACATAATATATATATATATATATATATATATATATATATATATATATATCTCTCTCTCTCTCTCTCTGTCTATCTATCTATATGTCTGTTTATCTGTCTATCTATCTATATGACTTTCATTCTTTTCGTCTATCTGACTATCTCTCTATCTATCTGTCAGTTATCAATCAATCTGTCTATCTATCTATTTGTTATCTGTATATTTGTCTATCTGTCTATTGGTCTATCTATCTATCTATCTATTTGTAAATTTGTCTATCTGTATATTTGTATATTTATTATCTGTCTATCTATCTATCTATCTTTGTGTATCTGTTAATCTATCTATGTATCTATCTATCTGTCTATCTATTTATCTCTCTATATGTCTATCTATAAATCTATAAATTTGTCATTCTGTTTATCTGACTATATGTCTATCTGTCTATATGGTCTATCTTTCAATCTATCTATTTGTTTATTGGTTTATATCTTTATCTATCTACTAGTATATTTATATATCTATCTATCTACTTGTCTATCTATCTATCTATTTGTCTATCTATTTATCTATTTATCTCTCTAAATGTCTATCTCTCTATGTCTATCATTTATATGCCTATCTATCTATCTAACTATATATATATGTCTATCTATCTTTCTTTCTATCTATTTCTATGTCTGCCAATATTTCTATTTATTTATATATCTATCTAGCTATCAATTTACCTATCTATCTATCTATTAATATACATATCTATTAATCTATCTACCACATCCCACTTTAGCTATTTGTCTATCTATTTAACTATCTATTTGTCTATCCGTTTATATACAAATCTGGCTATATGGCTATCTTTCTATCTATCTATTTTTCCATCTATCCATTTATCTATCTATCTAACAATCTATCTATAAATATATCTATCTATCTATCTGTCTGTCTGACTAGCTATCTATCTAACTATCTTCAATCTATCTGTCTGTCTGCCTGTCTATCTTTCTTTATATCTATATGTCTATCTATCTTTCTATGTATCTATTTATTTGTCTATCTATTTGTCTATCTATCTATTTAACTATTTGTCTATTTTCCATATGTCTATTTCTCTATTTTCTATCTGTTTATTTTTCGATCTTTCTATCTGTTTATCTTCTATCTATCTGTCTATCTATCTATTTGTCTCTCTATCATTCTTTCTATTTATCTATCTATCGATATGTCTATCTATCTATATGTCTACTTGTCTATCTGTCTACTGGTCTATGTATGATTCTATTTATCTATATGTCTATCTGTCTATCTGTATATTTGTCTATTTGTCTATCTATCTGTCTATATATCTATCTATCAATCTATATATATATCTATCTGTCTGTCTATATGTCTATGTATCTATCTATCTATTTATCTATCTATTTGTCGGCCTATCTATATGTCTTTCTCTCTATATTCTATCTATCTATCTTTCAATTGATCTATCGATCTATCGATCGATCTATCTATCTATTTATGTAACTATCTATCTATGTATCTATCTATATGCCTATTTGGTTATCTGGCTATCAGTCTATATATCTACCTATCAGTCTATATGTCTATTTGTCTATCTGGCTATATATATATATATATATATATATATATATCTATCTATTTTTCTATCTGTCTATCGGCCTATCTATCTATCTGCCTATATGTAAATCTCTCTATCTATCTAGCTGTCTATATATCTATATAACTATCTGTCTATCTATCTATATATCTGTATGTTATATATCTATCTGTCTATCTATTTATTTGTCTATGTGACTATCTATCTATCTGTATATATGTCATTTATATATCTATCTATTTATCTATTAATATATCTCACTGTCTATACTTCTGTCTATCTTTCAATGTGTTTATCTGTCAATCACTTTATCTATATATATGTCTTTCTGACTATCTGTCTATATATATATTTGTAATCTATCAATCTATCTTTCTATCTATCTTTATATTTATCTATTTGTCTATTTATATTAATGTTTACATATCTATCTATCTATCTATTTGTCTATCTATTTAACTATCTATCTTTATGACAACCTATATAACTTTCTATCACTGTATCTGTCTACCTGTCTATCTATCTATCCATCTATATATATATCTATCTATCTGTCTATCTATTTATCTGTCTATCTATCTATGTGTCTATCTATCTATCTGACTATTTATCTATCTATCTATAAGTATATCTGTGTTGTGTTTAAAAGTCTATAAGTCTATATGTCTATATGTCTATATGTCTATCTGTCTATCTATCTATATGTATATGTAACTATCTTTATTTCATTTTTATATCTATCTATATGTCTCTCTATCTATCTATCTGTAAATAGTTCTATCTGTGCATGAGTCTATCATCTATCTATCAATCTAGCTGTCTCTTTTTCTATATGTCTATATGTCTATTTGCCTGTCTATCTATTTGTCTATCTATATTTATTTATATCTATTTGTTTATCTACAATCTATCTAACTTTCTATCTCTCTAGCTATATATCTATTTATCTATAAATAATTCTAAATATCAATCAATTAATCGATTAAAATATTTATCTATATATCTATATATCTCTATATCTCTATATCTATATATCTATCTACCAAACTATCTATCAATTTATTTTTCTATCTATCTAATAATCTGGCTATTTGTCTATCTATCTATCAATTTATCTATCTATCTAACTATTTAGTTATCTAGCTATCTGTCTATCTATATATATCTTAGTCTATTTGTCTGTGTCTATTAGTCTATGTTTATTTGTCTATTTGTCTATTTGTCTATCTATCCATATGCCTATCTAGCAATAAGGCTATAAATCTATCTATCTGTAAATCTATTAATCAATCTATATATCTATCTATTTGACTATTTGTCTATCTACTATTTATAATCTATCTAACTATCTTTTTATCTATCTTTCTAATTGTCAATTTTTATAACTATATATCTTCCTATCTATCTGTCAATCTGTCTATCTATCTAGCTGTCTATATATAAATATGTCTATTTGTCTATCAATCTATCTATTTATCTGTCTATATGTCTATCTATTTATATGTCTATCTATCTATCTATCTATCTGTATAACTATCTATCTGCCTATTTGCTATCTACCTATCTAACTTTCTATCTATCTATTTGTCTATCTATCTATTTATCTCACTATCTTTCTATCTATTTTCTATCTATCTATCTATCTATTTATATATCAGTCTGTTTTATCTGACTATTTGTCTATATGTCTATCTATATATCTTTATATATGTCTATACGTCATTTTGTATAACTAACTAACTATATATCTGTCTATCTATATCTGTCTATCTATATATCTATCTATTTGTCTATCTGTCTTTATGTCTATCTATCTATCTGTCTATCTATATATCTGTCTATCTATTATCTATTTATCGATCTATCTATTTATCTATTTATCTATTTATCTATCTATCGATTGATATGATCAATATATCTATCTATCGATCAATCTATCTATCAATTTATGTATCTATATCTATTTATCTATTTGCATATCTGGTTATCTGGTTATCTAGCTATCTGTATATCTATCTATCTATCTTTTTATGTATCTATCTATCTACCTGGCTATCTGTCTATCTGTATATCAATTTTTTTATATGTCTATCTATCTATATATCTGTCTATCTATAAATCATTCTATCTGTCTATCTATCTATCTAACTATCTATCTATCTGTCTGTCTGCTATATATCTATCTATCTATCTATATATTTATTTATCTGTTAATCTATCTATCTGTCTATCTGTCTATATGTCCATCTATCTATCTGTCTATCTATCTATCTATGTATCAACTATCTGACTATCTAATTTCTATCTTACTTTCATTCTATTTTTCTATTTGTTTATTTGTTTATTTGTATATATGTTTACGTACCTATCTATCTATCTAATTGTCTATCTTTCTATCTATCTAGTTTTATGACTACCTATATATCTGTCTATCTGTAAATCTGTCTATATGTCTTCTGTCTATCTGTCTATCTACCTATCTCTCTATCTATTTATTTCTCTGTCTATCTATCTATCTAAATATTTATCTATTTTTCTATCTATCTATCTGTCTATCTAACTATTTGTCTATTTATTTATATGTATATCTATCTTTTGTCTTTATGTCTATCTATCTATCTATTTTTTTATCTATCTGTCTATGTATATATTTATTTTTCTTCCTTTCTTTCAATCTAATTGTCTATCTATTTATCTGAAATTATTTCTATTTATGCATAAGTCTATCTATCTATCTGTCTATCTATCTATCTGTCTATCTATCTATATGGTCTATCTATCTATTTGTCTATGTGTTTATTGGTTTATATCTTTATATATTTACTTGTTTATTTGTCTATCAATCTATCTGTTTATCTATCTGTCTGTCTTTTTTTCTATATGTCTTTATAACTATATTTCTAAATGTCTATCTATCTTTGTCTACCCACTATCTTACTATATATTTATCTATCTATCAAACTATTTGTCAATCAATCTATGTGTATATCTATCTTTCTGTATATCTATTTGTCTGTCTGCAATCTATCTAACTATCTATCTATTTATCTATCTATCAAAATATCAATCTATTAATATATTTATTTATATAGCTATATATCTATCTACCTATCTATCTATCTATTTATCTATCTATCTGACTATCTGGCTATTTTTCTATCGATCTATTTATTTATCTATGTATTTATCTATCTTTCTGCCGATCTAGTTATCTAGCTAGCTATCTATCTAACTATTTGTCTATGTGTTTATCTATCTATATGTCTATCTATATATTTGTCTATATGTGTATCTGCCAATAAAGCTATAAGGCTATCTATCTGACTATCTGTAAATCTTTCTATCTTTCTATCTGTCTATCTGATTATATTTCGATCTATCTATTTGTAATCCATCTATCTATTTTATGTCTATGTTTTATTAGTCTATTTGTCTATATGTATATCTACCTGTCTATCAGTCAATTTATTTAACTATCTATGTGTGAATCAATCTATCTGTCTACCTATCTATCTTTCTATCTGTCTTTATGTCTATATGTCTATCTGTCTATATGTCTATCTATCTATTTGTCTATCAGTCTTTCTATCTATCTTTCTATCTGCCTATCTGTTTATCTGTCTATCTGTATATCTATCTATTTGTTAATTTTCCGATTTGTCTATCTGTCTATTAGTCTATTAATATATCTTTCTATATGTCTATCTATCTATATGTCTATTTTCTATCTGTCTATCTATCTATCGGTATATCTTTCTGTCTGTCTATCTATCTATCTTTATGTCTATCACTATATCTATCTATCTATTTATCTATCTATCTGTTTATCTGTCTATCAATCTATCTATATATCTATGAATCTGTCCAATTGTCTATCTATCAATTTTTTTGTCTATCTATATAACTATTTGTCTATCTATCTATCTATTTATCTGTCTATATATCTATCTGTCTGTCTGTCTACCTAACAATCTATTTATTTATATATCTATCTATCTATGTGTCTATCTATCTATCTTTCTATTTATCTATTTGTTTGTTTGTCTGTCTGTCTATCTATCAATCTATTTATCTTTATATCTATTTATCTATCTATCTGTTTATTTGTATATATGTCTATCTGACTATCTGACTATCTGTCCATATGTCTATCTCTCTATCTATTTATTTCTTTTCCAAATCTATATGTCTTTCTGTCTATTGGTCGATCTATTAATCTTTATATTTGTCTATCTATCAATTTGTATTTATTTCTATCTATCTATCTGTCTATATTTGTATATGTATATAAGTCTATCTGCCTATCTATCTATCTATTTAACCACCTTTCTATATATATATATATATATATATATATATCTATCTATCTATCGATTTGTCTATCTATCTATCTATTTACCTATCTGGCTATTTGTCTGTATGTATATCTATCTATTTGTCTACCTATATATCTATATATCTGTCTATCTATCTATCTATCTGTTTATCTATCTATCTGTCTATCTATCTATCTGTCTATCTATGTATATGTCTATCTATGAATATCCATATGTCTATTTATCGATCTATCTATCTGTGTATCTATCTATGTTTCAATATAACTTTCTATCAATCCATTTGTCTATCTATGTATCTATTTATCTGTATATCTGTATATTTGCCTTCTATCAATATGTCTATCTGTCTAATTGTCTATCTATCTAGCTATCTATTTATTTGTTTAAATCTAAATGTCTATCTTTCCATCTATCTATCTATATATATATCTGCTTATCTATATATCTGTCTATCTATCTACTCGTTTGTCAATCAATCAATCAATCTGTCTATGTGTATATATGTCGATCATTCTACACTCTATCTATTTTTTTGTCTATCTGTATATCTCTCAATCTCTCTATCTTTCTATTTATCCATATGTCAAGCTATTATCTTTTTATCTACAATCTGTCTAACTATTTATTTATTTGTATATCTTTCTATCTGTCTAAATAACTATTTGTCTATATGTCTATTTGCCTAACTATCTATCTATATGTCTATCTGTTTATATGTATATCTATCAATTTGTCTTTCTGTCTATCTATCTCTATCTATATGTCTATTTGTCATTTGTCTTGCAATCTATCTTTAGAAATTTTTATCTAACTTTTAGTCTCTTTATCTATCTATCTGTTTATCTATATACATGTCTATCTACATGTCTACCTATTTTCCAATCTATCTATCTTTCTATATGTCTATCTGTCTACCTATAAATCTGTCTTTATGTATATCTATCTATTTATCTATTTATCTATTTTTCATACTTTCTATATATATATATATATATATATATATATATATATATATATCTATCTATCTATTTTTCTATCAATCTATCTATATCACTCTATATCTATTTATCTATCTATTTGTCTATCTATTCGTCTATCTATTTATCTATCTTTCTATATTTCTATCTATGTATCAATATATCTATTTATCTATCTATATGTCTATGTTTCTATATATCTATCTCTATTTCTCTCTATCTATATATGTTTCTATCTTCTTATCATTTTATTTATTTATCTATCTATCTATCTATATATCTATCATCCTATCTACCTATCTATCTATATGGTTATCTATCAATCTATCTATCTATCTATCTTTTGTTTATCTATCTATCTATATATCTACCGAACTATCTATCAGTTTATCTAGTCTATTGGTCTATCTATCTTTCTATAAATATATATACAAATATATATATATATATATATATATATATATATCTATCTATCAATATATGTATCTATGTATCTATCTATTTTTCTTTGAATCTATTTATCTATCTATCTTTATATTTATCAATCTATCTATCTAACTACATATCTTTCTATTTTACTATTTGGCTATCTGTCTATGTGGCTATATATCTTTCTATCTATTTATCTATTTGTCTATATGTATATATGTCTATTTGTCTAACATTTCGATCTATCTATCCATATATCTATTTGTCTATCTATCTATCTATCTATCTATCTATCTATCTGTATATATCTTTATCTGACTATCTATCTAAATATCAATCTGTGTATCTTTCTATGTATCTATCTACCTATCTATTTGACTATTGATATATCTGTTTATTTATATATTTGTCTATCTGTTTATATGTTTATCTGTCAATCTACAAACTATCTATATGTATATCTATCTCTTTATCTATTATATATCTATCTATCTTTGTATTTATCTATTTATTTGTCTATCTATCTGTCTATCTATCTTGCAATCTATCTGTCTATCTATTATTTAGTATATATGTATATATGTATATCTATCTGTCTATTTGTCTATCTATCTATTTGTCTATATCTCTATCGATCTATCTGACTATCTACCTAACTACCTATCTATATATAAGTCTCTAAATGTATATGTCTATCTGTCATTATGTCAATCATTCTATATGTTTATCTGTCAATCTGTCTATTGTTTATCTATCTATCTATCTGTCTATCTATCTATCTTTCTATTTGTCACTCTGCATATTAATCTATTAATCTATTTGTCTATATGCCAATTTACCTATCTACCCATTTATTTATAAGTCTATAAATTTATATGTTTATCTGTCAATGTTTCAATCTGTCTTACTATCTATCATGTCTATTTATCTATCAGTCTATATGTCTATCCATCAATCTTTCTATTTATTTATCTATCTATATGTCTATCTATCTTTCTGCCTATATATCTATATGTCTATTTATCTAACTATCTATTTGACTTCAATTTATCTGACTATCTTTATATATGTCTATCTATCTATCTATATGTTTATTTGTTTATCTATGTATCTGTCTATCTATCTGTCTGTCTATCAATTTAGCTTTTATATAGCTGTCTATCTATCTATCTGTGTATCAATCAATCAATCAACCTGTCTATCAATCTATTTGTTTATCTATCAATCTATCTATATATATGTCTATCTATCTATTTGTTTATAAGTCTTTATGTCTATCTGTCATATTTCCAATCTTTTATTTTGTTTCTATCTTTCTGCCTATCTATATGTATATTTGTCTGTCTATTTATCTATCTATGTTTCTATTTGTTTGCCTATCTATATGTCAATTTATCAAATTATCTGTTTGTCTATTTGTCAATGTATGTATCTATCTATTTATCTCTGATTATCTTTCTATCTATCTCTCTATCGATTTGTCTATTTGTCTGACTATATGTCTGTCTATCTGTCTATTTATTTAGTTGTCTAAATAGCTATCTATATATCTATATATCTATTTGTCTATTTGTCTATTTATTTTTCTATTTGTTTGTTTATCAATTTATCTATCTATCTGTCTGTCTATCTATCTATCAGTTCATATGTCTAACTATATATCTGTCTATTTGTCATTATGTCTATCTATCTGTCTATCTATCTATTTGTTTGTTAATCTGTCTATCTAACTATCTATTTATCAGTTTATCTATCTATCTGTCTGTCTGTCTATATATCTATTTATCTGTGTGTCTATATGTCTATCAATTTTCTATTTATCTGTCAATCTATCTATCTGTATGTCTATCTATCTGTCTTTCTATCTGTCTATCTGGTTGTCTATATATCTGTCTATCTGCCTATCTTTATGTCTATCGATCTATCTTTTTATCAATCTGTCTATCTATCTGGCTTTCTATCTGGTTGTCCATGTGTGTGTCTATTTGTCTAATTGTCCGTCTATATATCTATCATATTTCTTTTTATCCTTCTGTCTATCTGTCTATCTGTCTGTCAATCTGTCTATCTATCTATCTATCGATCTATTTGTCTATCTATCTAGCTATCTATTTATCTATCTATCTGTTTTTCTATCTTTATGTCTATTAGTCTGTCTATCTGTCTGTCTATTTGTCTGTCTATCTGTATGTCTATCTATCTATCAATCTATACTATATATCTATATTTCTATTTATCTGTCTATTTGTATGTCTATCTATCTGTATATCTATCCGTCTATCTATATATCTATCTATCTATATTTCTATCTGACTATCTATCTGTATGTCTATCTATCTATATATCTATCTGTCTATCTATCTATTGTCTATCTATCTATCTGACTGTCTATCTATCTGTAAAGACATTTATTTGTCTATCTATTTGTCGATATGTCTGTCTATTTGTCTCATTATCTATCTTTCTATCTGTCTGTCTATCTATCTTTATATTTCTGTCTATCTAACTTTCTATCTATATGTATACCTATATGTGTGTCAGTCTATCTGTCTATCTATCTTTCAATCTATCTATCTGTTTGTCTATATTTGTGTCTATATGTATGTCTTTTTGTCTATCTCTATATCTGTTTATTTGTCTGTCTGTCTATCTATCTTATGTGTATCAATCTGTCTATTTATCTATATATTTGTGGGTCTATGTGTCTATTGATCTGTCGATTTATCTATGTATGTATCTATCTATCTGTCGATCTATGTATTTGTTTATCTGTCTATCTATCTATCTGTCTATCTTTTAGTCTATCTATCTTTCTATGTCTATGTCTATCTATTTGTCTATCTATCTTTCTAGCTGTCTATCTATCTGTCCATCTGTCTGTCTACCTATTTGTCTATATGTTTATCTATCTATTTGTCTATCTATCTATCTATATATCAGTATATCTGTCTATCTATTGATATGTCTGTCTATATGTATGACTATCTGTCTGTCTATCTATCTATATATCTATCTAACTTTCTATCTATCTGTCAATTTGTCTGTCTATATGTCTGTTTATCTATCTATCGATCTATCTACCTATCAGTCTATCTATCTATCTATCTATCAGTCTGACAATTAGTATTTCTATAAGTCTGTCTATCAGTCTGTCTGTCTATCTTTCTATCTATGTGTTTCTTTGTCTATCTAGCCATCTTTCTATGTATATGTCTTTCTATATGGCTATCTATCTGGTTATCTATGTGTCTATCTATCTGTCAATGTATATGTCTATGTGTTTGTCTATATGTCAATATATATGTTTGTCTATCTGTCTATCTATCTATATGTCTGTCTGTCTATCTTTTTTCTATCTATATATCTAACTATCTTTCCATCTATCAATCTATTTGATGTCTATCTATCTATCTGTCTATCTTTTTATCTATTTGTCTATCTATCTATCTTTCTCTCTATCTATCTGTCTTTCTATCTGTCAGTTTATCTGTCTGCCTATATGTTTATCTTTCTACCTATATATATGTATGTCTATCTGTCTATCTACCTGTATGTATATTTGTCTGTCTATATGTTTATCTATCTATCTATCTATTTTTCTGTTTGTCTATCTGTCTGTCTATATGTTGTTCTATTAGTCTGTCTATATGTCTATATGTCTGTATATTTGTCTGTGTATATGTCTATCTATCTATATATCTGTCCGTCTACATGTCTTTCTATCTATGTATCTGTCTGTCTATCAGTTTGTCTATCTTTATATTATTTTGTCTATCCGTCTGTCTATCTATTATTCTGTCTATCTTTCTTTCTATGTTAAACTATCTGTCTATCTTATTGTCTAGCCGTTTGTCTATTTGCCTATCCATGTGTTTGTCTATCTATCTTTCTATCAGTCTATCTATTTGTCTATCTATCTTTATCTATCTATTTGTCTATCTGTTTGTTTAACTATCTATATAGTTATCTATCAATCTATGTTTCTATATAGTTGTCTATATACCTACCTATCTAACTGTCTATCTATCTGTCTGCATTTCTATCTATTTTTCTATCTCTTTATCTATTTGTTTATCTATCTATCTATCAATGTGTCTATCTATCGATCTATCTATCTGCCGGTCGATCTATTTGTCTATCAATATGTCTGTCTATCTATCTTTATATCTATCTATCTATATGTCTATTTATATGTCTATCTATTTATCTATATGTCTATCTATCTGTATATCTATTTGTCTATCTATCTATTTGTCTATCTGTCTGTCTATCTATCTATTTTTTGTCTATCTATCTGTCAATATTTTTGGCTGTCTATCTGTCTATCTACCTTTCTGTCTATATGTCTATCTATCTATCTATCTGTTTGTCTATTTGCCCGTATATCTATTTGTCTATCTAATAATATATCTTTCTATCTATCTATTTGTCATCTATTTGTCTATCTACTACAAGAAAATATCAATTTAGTTAGGAAATTTTAGCTAGTGATCAATCCCTAGCTAAATTGCAAAGAACTAGCTAGGGAATAGCAAGGGATTAATGATTTTTCTTTTTAAAAAAATAGTAACGGATTAACGATGGATTAGCGACGAATAATTTTTCGTAAATTCCGCTCAAGAAAAGCATGGATTTTAGCGATGGATTTAGCGATAGAATCTTCTAGCTAATAAAATACAAAAATTAGTGACGGAATTTTCCTAGCTAATGAATTACGGAAATTAGCGATAGATTTAGTGACGGAATTTCTCTAGCTATTAAAATTCGAAATTTAACGACGGATTTAGTGACGAAATTTCCCTAGCTAATAAAACATAGAAATTAACAACAGATTTAGCTTTAGAATTTTCCTGGCTAATAAAATCTAGAATTTAGTGACTGATTTAGCGACAGAATTTCCCTAGCTATTAAAACCATGAATATAGCGATGGATTTGGTACAGAATTTTCCTAGCTAATAAAATATGGAAATTAGCGAATGAATTAGCGACGAAATTTCTCTAGCTAATGAAATAAGAAAATTAGAGACGGATTTAGCGACGGAATTTCCCTACCTATTAAAATCTTGAATTTAGCGATGGTTTTAGTGATGGAATTTCTCTAGCTAATAAAATACGAAAATTAATGACAGATTTAGCGATGGAATTTCCCTTGCTAATAAAATCAGAAATTTAGCGATGAATATAGCGACGAATTTAGCGACGAATTTAGTGACGGAATTTCCCTAGCTATTAAAACTATGAATATAGCAACGGATTTAGCGACGGAATTTGTCTAGCTAATAAAATATGTAAATTAGCGACTGAATTAGTGACAGAATTTCTCTAGCTAATGAAATAAAGAAATTAGCTACGGATTTAGTAACAGAATTTCCCTAGCTATTAAAATCTAGAATTTAGCGATGGATTTAGCGACGAAATTTTTCTAGCTAATAAAATATGGAAATTAACGACGGATTTAGCGACGAAATTTTTCTAGCTAATAAAATATGGAAATTAACGACGGATTTAGTGACGAAATTTCCCTAGCTAATTAAATTCAGAATTTAGTGACGGATTTAGCGATGGAATTTCTCTAGCTAATAAAACCATGAATATAGTGACGGATTTAGTGATGGAATTTTCCTAGCTATTAAAATCCGGAAATTAGCGACGAATTTAGTGACGGAATTCCCTAGCTAATAAAATACAAAAATTAACGAAGGTTTTAGCTACTGAAATTTTCTAGCTAATAAAATCCAGAATTTATTACACGGATTTAGCGACGAAATTTTCATAGCTAATAAAATCTGAAAATTAACGATGAA
Organism: Sapria himalayana; assembly: GCA_029783825.1. Classification (NCBI taxonomy): domain Eukaryota; kingdom Viridiplantae; phylum Streptophyta; class Magnoliopsida; order Malpighiales; family Rafflesiaceae; genus Sapria; species Sapria himalayana. The sequence continues at coordinate 191,594 of JAREIK010001456.1, forward strand.
TTTAGTGACGGAATTCCCCTAGCTAATAAAATCTGGAAATTAACGACGCATTTAGCGACGTAATTTCCATAGCTATTTAAATCCCAAATTTAGGAACAGATTTTGCGACAGAATTTCTCTAACTTATTATATAATTAACATACTAACAGATTTCAGCTATGGAATTACCTAGCTAATTATATAATGAACATAATGACAGATTTTAGTGTCATAATTTCCCTAGCTAATTACATCCCTAAATTATAACTATGGATTTAGCGATAAAATTTCCCTTGCTAATTACATACATAATATAACAAGGAACTTTAGCGACGAAACTTCCCTAGCCAATTACTTCCTGGATATGGTGACGGATTTTAGTGACGTAACTTTCCTAGCTAACAAAATTCAGAATATATCGACGGAATTAGCGAGGGGACTTCTCTAGCCAATTAAATCCGGAATATAGCGACGGATTTAGTGACTAAACTTCCCTAGCTAATTAAATCCCGAACATAGAGATGGAAATTTCCTAGCCAATATTTAATTATTAATTTTTTTTAATTAATTATTAGTTTTAATATTTTATTTAATTTTTTTTAAATGTATGTTAATGGTCTATAGATGAGTGATCCTTGAAGATACATTCTCCTCATAAAATTATAAAAAATGATATTATAAATAATTAATTTAAAATATATAAAAATAAAAAAAATTATATTAATAAGGACTAATATAACTATTTTTATGATGTATTAATTTTTTACAAAAGTATACAAACAATTTTTCTAAAATTTTTAATTAAGAAACTAAATAATTTAAATTAAAGTAACATTAAATAAATAATTCAATAAGTATAATAATTTTTTGATATTTTAAAAATTAAATTAACTTACATTAAAATTCCTACTAATTTAAATATAAATTAATTCATTGTATGATAAAATAGAAAATATTTTCAACTATAACTGAATTGATGAATAAACTAGTAAATATTAATATTATTATAAGTATTAAAAAAAATTTATGATTATAGAAAACTTTTAAAAAAATAAATAATACAAATTTTGAAAATCTTGAAAAATAAAAAAAATATAATTTTTTCAATAAAGTTAAAAGAAAATAAAATAATAATTATAAATAAATACATAGCTGTTTAATCCTACTAAAATTTATAAAAATTAAATAATTGAGTAATATTTTTACAATTAACTTTTACATTAATTTTTTATTAAAATAATAAATACTACTTTTTTTAATTATCTTCTCACTTTAAGTAATTTTTTGAATTTTAAAAATTATTATTGATATCAAATAATATGAAATTTTATGCGTTTAAAATTATTTCATATTATCTTCGTAAAAATTAATATGAATTCTTAAACATTTATAACCATAAAATATAAATTTTATATATTTTTTAATATTAAGAGTATTTATAACTTTTAGGCGAGTGGCTAGAAGACAAATCATCTTTTCATTTATGTCTTATTATATGAAGTTTGTTAATTTTGTACCTATTTGATATTTTTTAAGGCAAAACATATTTTTTTATTTTTTATATATTTATTGTTTAATTAATATTATAATAAAAATTGTAAGGTATTTGTTTTTCATTTGTACCTTGCTACACACACATTAATTTTGGTGAAAAAAATTTGATAGTAAATAAAATTAATGAGTATTTTTGTATTTTATATATATATATATATATTGTTTATTTAATGTTTTAATAATTTAAAATATAAATATTTTTCTAAAATATAAATTCTCTTTCTCGATGCCGACGCATCTCTAATAGAACCGAACTCGTTCACATTCACCATCTATCTCTCGACGATGATTCAACAAAAATTAATTCGAGGTTTAAGTTTTAATTTATTAATAATTTGATGTACGTTTATACATTTATTCTTCATTGATTATCTTGGATTACTTAATCGAAGAGTAAGCATTTTTATTCTATTTTTTTCTTTCCTAATTTCTTCTTTAATCACCATGTTATGCTTGGATTTTGTATATAAACTTATTCGTATACATGCTTCATGCATTTGTGATATAATGCATTGTCATTATGTAGATTTTGATGGTGACTGTATACAAAAACAATGTATAAATAGTATATATAATTAGGTTTGCTGACTTGATATCTACAAAAACAATATACATCAATATGCTTGTGTATTTTATACATAACTTGTTTACATACTTAGCTATGCCGACTTGATATCTACAAAAAATATTCAAAAATGAGTAATTATTGAATACAAAAATAAAATAAAATAAAATAAATAACATAAATAAAATAAATAAAATAAATAAAATAAATAAAATAATAGTTTAGCATGTCAAATTAAATTAAACTGATTATACTTGATTAAACCAATTTGAATTATTCTACAAATTTTAGAAAACTCAATAATATTCACACATGTAATTGAAAATAATTGAGCAAGAGTTTCTCAATTCACTTTGAAATGTTCTCATGATATGTGTTGTTGTGTGCTAGGAATCCCAAATCACTTTTATTCATAGGCAAGATTCCAAATTTTTTAATTTTTGATGCACCATTTAGTAAGACAACACATAGCTTTCACATGACAAGTCAATCCTTGGCAGGTATACACATCATCATATAACATGCACACTTTCAAGCACATGGCATTAATACACAAGAACACATAGTAAGCACATAATCAATACTTATCACTCATGTAAGCCAAGACATGGAAATCATACATACTAACACATGATAATCATGCAAGTAAGCATGTGATATGCTTGTAAGTCAACATATGATATAAAAATTATTATTCTTATTAATTTTTTCATAGACTTTATTGTCATTTTCCTACATGATTCATTTATATTCTTATGGTTGCACTTATCTTTAACTAAGATTATCATGGTGTGTGTGTGTGTGTGTGTGTGTGTGTAAAGATTTATATTTACCATGTATCTAACATTTTTTAATTTAAATTTATCTCAAAATTATCTCAAACATAATAACTTCATTTTTATGTTTCTTGAAATAAAACACTTATATTTCTAATAATTTCAATATTCCTTCAATAGATGTCTCGCAGTGTGTGATTCCTTGTGATCTCTCTTGTGTTAGTGATGAGTGGACTTGTTGAATAAAGTTTAGTAATATTTAAAATAATGATTTCATACTGATATAATAAGATCAACATATAGAAATGTGTCATGGACACTCAAGCAAAGATAGTATAAAATATATGAACCAAACTTTTTTGTACATAATTACTATCGAAAATAATATTTTTTTTAACAAATAGCATGATAATAATAATCTGAACCAACAACATGGTAGACTGATCAACAAAAAATGATGAATACTCTAACACTAAAAATATGAGTCTGATCCTCGTAGATGTTGGATATGTTTTCCATGAAGCTATCATTTATCTTGTTGTTCAGATGTTGGGATATGAATTTTACCTATTCTTATCATGAAGCCTCATAGCTTATATACGAGCCAAATAATAATTTTGGGTTATGTTTGGGAGAAGAGTAGGTAGATAAAAAAAGAATAATATTTTAAATCTATAACATTTTTGATTTAGATATAGGATATAAAACTATTAAAAATATTTAGAAATTTTTAATGTTTATAATCCTCACAATGTCATGCAACACAATAGATTTTTTTCTACCAAAAAATGTTTTATCAACTTTAATTTATGATTTTAGCTATAACAATGTAGTTTATTATTATTCTAACAATTCAACTTCTACCAAATTTATATTAACTATAATTTAAACCTTTAACAACTATGAATTATTAAAAGTTTGGGTATCTCTATAACATTGATGAATTTCATGTCATACAAGAGTATTCTCCTTACAACAACATTCATTAGGACACCCTTTATCCTGCCGTGTTAATAACATCATCTTTTAACACATGATAATTTTTCTGTGCTGCAATATGGTTATTTTAAATAATTTTAAAAACTAATAAATATGAGTAGTAATATATTGTTAGTTGAACATTGTAGTTATTAGTTGAGTACCATAACTATTAGTTGTAACCTACAAGCTTTAATCTAAGTTTCATGTTTCACAAAATTTGTGGTAGATGTATCTTGTAATAAATAGTAATAAAGAATATAAGAAAATATGAGAAGTATTATGGAAATGTATGTATCATTAATGAAACATTAATTTATAGTACTAGCGAATTTATGTGAGTACTCTTTTTTGTGAGTACTCTTTTATAGTTTAATACGATATAAACTTATTTACTAATTATTTTTTAGGCCAGAACATATATTATTAAATATTATTTCATATGTTAATAAAATAAATATAAATTATTATAATTTCAAAAGCATCAATACAATATAATAAAAAAATAGTAACATATCATAAAAATACAGCAAAATGAATTATAACGAACATTAATAAGTTGTAATAAAAATAAAAATTATCAAAACTATTGAGAATTATACTGTATTTTTATATTTTTTTATCTTGAGATACTAGGATGAGATGATTCATATAGATTAAGAGTATTTATTGTTTCTTTTTGTATTTAATAAATGATAATGTTATTTTATAATTTTTATTCATAATATTATATTATTGTGAGTTTTTATTTATTTTATTCACTTGTTTTATTTTTTATGGGAATACTCGATATGTAATGTTTCATAAATCATTTTTATTAATTATGTAAAGGCATGAGTTTTAGTTATATATTATTATTATTAAGTATTATTTTTTTATATCATCCTTTTTTTTCATTTTCATGTATTTAATCTTCATATTTTTCCTCAATATATATATATATATATATGGACATGCAGATATATGGAAGAAATTTATGATGCTTTAGCAAAACATCTCTTCTCTATAGAAGTAGTAGTGAATTGCCATTCAAAGTAACTTCCTGCTCATGTGGAAAATTGTAGAAATATAGTATTTCTTCTCTCTCTCTCTCTCTAAACATCATTACTGGCCATGTTTTAGATATTTGTTGAAGTTGTATGACTATATATAAATATTTGTATAGCTATATATAAATAATCTTATAACTATATAACACTTTATCACTACAAGAAAAATCCCATGTAGCCAGGGACAATTCCCTAGCTAAATGAGAAATTTCCATCGCTAAATAGGAAATAGCGACGGAATACTGACAGATTAGGTCCCTTTCTAAAGTGCTCCTTGCTAAATTTTAGCGAGGAAAGTTTCCCTAGCTAAAAAATTAGCGACGGAAAATTTCCTTGCTAAAAAATAAAAAATTCCATGGCTAACATAGCAATATAAACGAAATATTGTGTCGCTAATCAAAAATAACGACAGCTTATTTTCTAGCTAATGTCCCTAGCTTAAGAAAATTAGCGACGGAATATCCGTCGCTAATTTTAATATTTCCCTAGCTATTTCAATTTCAAAAATATTTACAGAATTTAAAAAATTTTAAAATTTTTAATTAAATAATTTATTATTTTTAAATCATATTGAATAAAAATTTAAACTATAAATAATTTACAATAAACAAAAAATAAAATCATTTAATTCCTTATTCAAATTCAATATTTTACATAATTGAAACAAAAAAAAATAACAAACTTTTATTTTTATTCATCAATGTATCTACAGACAGTACATAAAGTATAATATATCTATTCATTGACATTGATTTCCCTCACTTTGCTCCTCTGATCATCATTTTTATACTGCAACAAAGTTGTCAGAATCACAGCACATAATGTCTAGTGAAAAATCCCATCACTTATAGAAGCTTTGTATGAGGAACAATGCGGTATCATATCTGTAAGAAAATTAAACCACTCTGTCAAATAAAAAAAAGTTATGTTTAGATACATATATAATCCTATAGTATATATGTAAATATATACAAGCAAATCACTCCTACATATATTACTACAATATATGTACATATAAATAGTAGTATTAAGTGTGCATATAAATCGAGTACAAATATACTCAGTATATACGTACATAGAATATTGTAGTATTAAATGTATGTATATACTAACTTTATTCGTATGTATATATCTCAATAGTTGCTGTTGGTGCTGCTCTCCTTGCCACTCATGCCGCTGCTGCCGTTGTCGTTGTCGCTGCCGTTGTCGTTGTCACTGCCAATACCTCTACTACTATCGTAGTTGCCGCCGCCATCGCTGTTGTCGAAGCTGTAGCCGCCGTCACTGCTACCACAGCTACTGCCGCTGGCTGCTGCGGTGGTTGCCAGCATGCCCCCGCTGCGGGAGCTATCGCTGCCACCACCTCTACCACCACCGTCACTGCTACCATTGCCGCCTATGCCACTACTGCCGCTACTTTTGATGCTGCCGCTGCTTTTGGTGCTGCCTCTACTTCTTGTGCAGCTGATGCTACCGCCGCTATTTCCACTGCTTCTAGTGCAGCCGCTGCTTCCAGTGCAGCTCTACCTCTACCTCTTATGCCGATTCTCCTGCCACTGGCGCTCCCGCTGTTGCCGTCGCTGTAGCTCCTGCTGCTGCCATGGCCACCGCTGCTACCGCAGGCGCTTCCACTACTGCCGCTACCATCGCTACCACTGCTACTGCTGCTGATAATAGTCTTTACATACCTATAATAGGCTAAAACTCTACCCAAAAATTTCGAAGCCACACAAATATTTTCATATATATATATAAAATTAGTTATTATAGACATGAACAAACACAAATTAAAGTTGATTTCCATACAGCTTAAACTAAAATTTAATTCAATAATATAATATTGTTATATAAATTTATTAAAAACTGAAACTAAAAATAAAAATATTAAAATAAACAAAAAAATCATTTAATAACTTATTCTAATACCATATTTTAAAAAAAAATAACAAAAATTATATTACATCTTAATAATCTATATATCTAATGACTGTGCATAAACTATAATCTATCAATGCATTAACGTTACTTTCTCTCCCTCTGCTCATTCGATCACCAACTTTCCATTACAAAAAATTTGTCCGAGTCACACTACTTCATGTCTTTTGAAAAATCACATCACTTATACAAGTTTCTTATGGAAAACAATGTCATACCACATCTGTAAGAAATTTAAACCACTAAATCAAATCAAAAAAAATTAAAAAAAAACTATGTTTTGATAAATATATATTACTATAGAAAAAATGTACATATATACTAGCATTTCACTCGTACATATATTACTATAGTATTTGTACATATAAATTACAGTATTATGTGTACATATTTATCGAGTATATTTATACTCAGTATATTTATACATAAAATATTGTAGAATTATACGTACGTATATACAGACTATATACGTACGTATATACCACATTTGTTGCCATTACTGCTGCTCATGCTGTTGATGCCATGATTGCCACTACTGCCTCTACTGTCACCGCTACCACTGCTGTCGTTGCTGCCTTTGATGTCGCCACTACTACCGCTTCCTCTGTTGCCTCCGTTGCGACCACTACCATTACTGCCACCGCTACCGTTTATGCTGCCACTGCTTCCGTTGCCTCCACTACAGCCGCTGCTACTACCCATGCTGCCACCGTGCCACTGCAGCTACTACCACCCCTACCAATGTCGCTCCCGGTGCTGTTGCCTTCGCTATCACCATAGTCACTTCTTGTGCCACTGCCATCACTGCCCCTGCTCCCGCCACTGCTACCTCCACTACCACAGCTACCTCTAATGATAATAGGCTTTTATATACCTATAATTTGCTAAAACTCTACCCAAATATTTTGGAGAAACACAAACATATTCACACATATATATAAATAGTTATTATAGATATGAACAAACAAAAATTACAGTTAAATATCATACAGTTTAAACAAAAATTTAATTAAATAATTTAATATTTTAAATTTAAATTTACTAAAAACAAAAACTATAAATGAAACTTTTAAATTAAAAAAATCATTCAATAACTTATTCTAATATAATATTTTAAATAACTAAAACAAAAAAATAATAAAAATTATATAATAACTTATTAATCAATATATCTACCGACTGTGCATAAATTATAATCTATCAATGCATTGACGTTGTTTCTCTCCTACTGCTCCTCTGATCACCAACTTTCCACTAGGAAAATGCTGTCCAAGTCATGGTGGTTCATGTTTGTTGAAATATGGTTTCACTTATACAAGCTTCATATGAGAAACTATGCGATACCATATCTGTACGAAATTTAAACCACTAAATCAAATCAAAATAAATAAAAAATAATTATGTTTTCATAAATATAAATGTTGTAGTAAATATGTACATATATACTAGCATTTACCTCGTACATATATTACTTTATATATTTACATTTAAACTACAGTATTATGCATACATATATACTGATTACATATATATACTTAGTATATATGTAAATTAAAAACTATTGTATTATATGTACATATATACTGACTATATACATACTTATATGCTGCATATGTTGCCATTGCTACTGCTCCCACTACCACTGCCACTCCAGCCGCCCCTGCCACAGCTGCAACCGCAACCACTACCGCAGTCGATGCCGCTGTCGCTACCGATGTTGCTACTGCCAAAGTAGCAGCTGCCGCCCCTGCCACTTCCACTGCTGCTACCGCTACTACCACACCTACTTTTGCCACTACTATCATAGCAGTAGCTGCTTCTACCACTTCTGCCACTGTAGCTACTTCTACCATAGCAGTAGCTGCTTCTACCGCAATTGCTACAGTTGCAAATGTCACCACTGCCCTAATGTCACCTCACCCCGTACTTTTGGTGCTACCGCTGTTACCGCCGCTACCGCCACTGTCGCTTCCGTTGCCATCACTGCTGCCACTACCAGTTCCGTTGTTGCCACAAACTTTGCTACCATGTCTACTGCTATGCCGCTGCTAACTATAGGCTTTTACATACCTATAATAGGCTAAAACTCTACCCAAAAAATTCAGAGACACAAAAACATATTCACAAATATATAAAAACAAATATTATAGACATGAAAAAACACAAATTATAGTTTATTGTCATACAGCTTCACAAAAAATCCAAAAGATGTCCACCAATTATGTTTAGAGATAAAGAAAGTGCAAAAATAAAATGTGTTTAGAATAATAAAGAAAAAATAAGCTAGTCCTCTATTTGATAAAGCTGAAATCGGTAAATATGGGACTCATGCATTGGAAGGACCATGGTAATGTATGAATTCTTTGAATAAGAATTTTTTCTTTTTTTTCACATAATGTGTCATGCAAAGATTCATAATTTGGTTAATCGAAGAAGCAAAGAACTAGACCAGAATAAAAAAATTGAAACTTGCAAAAAAATATCATAATTATTTACTACACATAGACAATGACACATTCAATGGACCAGAATAACTGTTTAGAAATAATTCTCTCACTCAATCATCCTCATAATTTGTAGGGAATGCCAGCCTCTCCTGTGATGATTCACAGCTGGATCTCAGAATGCTATCTGATGTGCCAATGACGCTAACTGTGACTCCATATAGGACATCTGATGTTGCATTACTTTTTTAATTTCTTTTATTTCTTGCATTTCTTTCATCAAATTAGTTATATGCTCATCCTTCTTTTTGCAAGGATTACAGGGCCATTGCAATTCAGGTAGATGTATCTTTTTGAGAGGTAAATACATATAATTTACTATGTTTTTTATCTAGTACTTTAAGTATTATTGTAATTTTTTCTAATTGAAACCTAACATTAAGGTTATAGGTATCTTCGTAAGTTGAAATTAAATGTTAGAAACAAGACAAAAGTTGAAGGTTTAATTTGCAATGCATATTTAGTAGAAGAAGCATCATCATTTTGTTCTTATTGTTTTGAGGATCATGTAAAAACAAAAAATAGAAATGTGCCGCGGAATTATGAAGGTCATGTGATGGTAGAAGATGATTATGTGGACAAACTATCTACTTCAAGTACCCTGGAAGAGCAATGAAAAGATGTATGAGAGATGAAGAGTACAAAGCAACCCGAAGATATGTTTTACTTAATTGTGAAAAGATTGCACCATATATTGAGTATGTATACCAAAAATGGTTGCAAGTTTAATCATAGTTTAATTGTATCTTTAATAAGAATTATTAAAAACTGATAAATATTTTTTTCTCTCTTTTTATATTTGTGTAGTATTTATGTTGAGCAGTTAAATTATAGGCATCCGGCAATTCTAGCAAAGATGTCGATTATATGCTAGAAACTGAATTTGCAAATTGGTTAAAAAATTATGTGAGAATAATTAAGTTTTATATTTTTGATTTATTTAACTTATTAGTATCTTTTATTTGTTAATATCATTTTTTTATTTATGTCACGGGCAATTGATCCTTCAAATGGAGATTCAAATATTTTCATTCAGAATCTAAGTAAATGCCCGTTTAGATGTGTGACAAAAACTATCCTGGGTATTTTGTTAATGGATATAAATTTCACACAATCGGGTATGATTCTTCTAAAATAATAATGAATAATGGTGTATCCATTAAAGGCTCAGGTTATAGTACAAATGAAATTAATTATTATGGTTAACTCAAAGAAGTTATTGAGTTGGAGTATTGGACTCGAAAATAATATGATTGTATTATTTAAGTGTGAGTGGTTTGATCCTACACGAAATGTGGGCACAAAGATTCATCGGATTATAAGCTAGTGGATGTTAACCATAAACGCATATATAATCGATACGTGCCATTTATTATGGTAGTTCAAGCCACTCAGGTATATTATTATACATATCAGAGTTTATCTCGTGATAAGAGAGATTGGTGGGTGATTTGCAAAATTAAAACTTGATCAAAATTTGAAGTACCAACATCACAACAAAAAAGTGCAAACTTAGAAATTGCACCGGCAATCCAGGAAGATGACATAAATAATATTGAGCCTTTGAATATAGGTAAAGATCCAACAAATTTATGTGACTCAAAAGGTGGCACAAAAGAAATTGAAGATGATCAATTTCTATCTGAAGATGAGTTTGAATTTCTATCAGAATCAGACAAAATATCAGAAGATCTATTAGAGGATGACAGTGATGCCGATAATTAAATTATTATAATTTTATTATAAATTTAAACTATCAAAGACTTTTTATATTTTGTTGAAATTTATTAGTGTGTTTTATTTGAAAATGTATGCTTGTTCATCATATCCCTATTTTTTGTTCTATGTTTGATTTTGTACAGCAGATGGCACCTAAAGGATGTGGCCGTGGTGGAAGTGGACGTGGACACAAAATTGAACCAGATTCATCTAGTATGTTACATAATGTTGCAGAATCAGGATCATCTCTTAGCCACCATATCCAGACTTCAACATCATAATCACCATCTTCATTTCTATCACCATCACCATCTTTGAGACCTCTACTATCACCTTTATCAGATGTAAGCTCACAACCCATTGTGCTTCCTACACACACTTTTGATTCATCTCTACCTTCTACACCACATTTTACACCCGATTGTTCCCCCATTTACAATACCAATGACATCATCAAATGCTATGCCTTCCTATATAGTCATTATAAAGTTAGAAATTGAGATTGTGGATGAGAGGTAAAAGAAATATGTAAAAATGAATTGAAAAATAAATTTTGATGTTACTGTCAGTGGTTTTTTTTTAATATTGTTATGATTTGCTTATTTTCAATGTTATTTATTTATTTGTATAGTTTTATTCCATCTCACAAATGTTCAACTATAATTACAAAAGCTTTCAAGAAAATGAATGATTCTAAAGCTTTCTCCTAGAAGAAAGTTTCTGAATTGACAAGAGAGTCATATTTTAATGACTTTCAGGTAAAAATAACAAAACAAAACTATTGAAAAATAATTATCTAATTACTTGAGTTTTATGTTGGTTATTATTCAAGAGGTAAATAATTATGTTCTTGTTGTTAATATAAATTCTTTTGTCTTTTTTCTATTTATAGAATTAGTGCACATGGGCACCCAAATTTGATGGAAAGATAAAGTCATTATGGAAGATCAAAGCTACTCAATGGTATTCTGATTTTGTCCACAAATTTAGGAAAATGAAAGAAATGCTTGATTTTATATCCGATCAAGACTGGCTCAAGAGGCTTAATTATTGGGAGGAGCTATATATGAAGAAAAAATCAGATATTGTCGGCAAAAATCGACGAAGTGAGGTAGCTCAACTAGGTACAAAAATCCGTCGACACAAAGGAGGTTTAAATTCGAGCATTGAGCACGCTCGAGATTTGGTACAAATTTAAAATTCTAAACATTTCTATATTTTTTGGTTGTCCTAATAGTCCAATAAATAAAATCTTTGCACGGGTTTATTAATTTTGTTAAATTTTTCTATCATTTGTTTTTTTATGACTCAATAAATACAAATTCCAGGCTAAAGAATTGAGTCGATATCCAAATTTTTATGAGATTTTCAGGAAGATGCATGTGAATAAAGTGTATGGTCAGTATGTTTATAACAAGTCTCAGATGATTGCTGTAAGAAATTGTTAAATTAATTAGATTTTATAAAACTACAGTACATAATTAAAATTGTTTTGAATACAAAATATTTATTTATTTTTTGTATATCTAGAATAGTTTTTTTCTCTATTTTATATCAGGACCTTATGGAGGAACGTGTAATAGCTGCTCATCAACAAGTTGAGAGTTCTATGGATCTTCAACCAATTGACTATGATCCTATTTATTTGGAGACAATAGGAGGTCGAAATAAGTAGTGCGTGTACGGAATCAGCTCTAAGGGAGTGCCATTTTGTTGTAACAGACGTGCTTCTAATTCATCTATCTCAGCAATGGTGGATGAGGTAGTCGAACAACAAGCACTGGAAACAAATGAATGTATTGTAGTTATAGAGACCGAAATAAAAAAGAAGGATAAACATATAAATAATTTGATGGAAGAAAAACAAAAAATTATAGAAATGAATTATGAGATGAAAGAAATTAAAAATTATATCTATTCACAGGAGATATTAAAAATGTAATGCCACTAATTATAAATAATTAGTGGCATTGGCACAACAGATAGCATTTAGAGACCCAGTTGCGAATCCTCACAGGAGAGGCTAGTATTCCCTACAAATTATGAGAAAAATTGAGTATGAGAATTATATCTAAATTGTTATTTATTTGCAAAACATATTATGTGAGACAAAAGAAAAAAATCATGATTCAAAGCATTCAGACATTACCATGGTCCTTACAGTGCATGGTTTTCATATTTACCGATTTTAGCTTTATAAAAAAGAGGGATAGCTTATCTTATCTTTATTATTCTAAAAACATTTTATTTTTTTCACACTCATTATCTCTAAACATAATTGCTGGACATCTTTTGGATTTTTGTTGAAGCTGTATGACAATCAACTTTAATTTGTGTTTGTTCATATCTATAATATTTGTTTTTATATATTTATGAATATGTTTTTGTTTCTCTGAATTGTTTGGGTAGAGTTTTAGCCTATTATAGGTATGTAAAGGCCTATTTTCAGCAGTGGCAGCAGGGGCTACGATGGCAGGGATGACAGTGATGGTAGTGGAAGTGGCAGCACTAGTAGCACCTGCAGCAGCGATAGAGGCAACATCAGCGGGAGCAGTGACAACAGTGGCATAACCGGTAGTGGTGGCAGTTGTGGCATCGGTGGGGATGGTAGCGGCAGCACCGGCATCTGCTACAGTAGTAGGGCAACACCGCTAGTGGCAATAGTTTCAGCTGTAGTGGCATCGACAGTGACATCGGCAGTGGCAGTGGTAGTGGCCGCGACAGCGGCATCAGCGACAACGGTTGTGAGTCCAACATCAGTAGTGGGAACAGTAGTGGTAGCGGGAGCAACAGCAACGTCAACATATGCAGGATATACGTACGTATATAGTCAATATATAAGTACATATAATACTACAATATTTTATGTACGTATATACTGAGTATATATGTACTCAGTATATATGTACACATAATACTACAGTTTATATGTACGTATACTGTAGTAATAATTGTACAAGTGAAATACTAGTATATATGTACATATTTACTACATCAATATATATTTATCAAAACATAGTTATTTTTTATTTATTTTGATTTGATTTGGTGGTTTAAATTTCTTACAGATATGGTACCGCATTATTTTTCATATGAAGCTTGTATAAGTGAAAACATATTTCAACAAACATGAAGCACCGTGACTCGAATAGCATTTTCGTAGTGAAAAGTTAGTAATCGGAGGAGTAGTGGTAGAGAAAGTAACATCAATGCATTGATAGATTATACTTTATGCACATTAGGTAGATGCATTGATTAATAAGATGTAATATAAATTTTATTATTATTATTTTTTATTATTTAAAATATTGTATTAGAATAAGTTATTGAATGAAATTTTTTTTAAATTAAAATTTTTTTATAGTTTCTATTTTTAGTAAATTTATTTTTAAAAATTAAATTATTTTATAAAAATTTTTTAAAACTATTTTACATTTAACTGTAATTTTTGTTTGTTCATGTCTATAATAATTGTTTTTATATATCTGTGAATATGTTTATGTTTCTCCAAAATTTTTGGGTAGAGTTTTAGCATATTATAGGAATGTAAAAGCCTATTATCATTAGAGGTAGCTGCGGTAGTGGTGGCAGTGGCGACAGTAGTGACAATGATGGTAGAGGTGGCAGTAGCGGCACAGATGGTAGAGGCGGTGGCAGTGGCGCAAGAAGCAACTACAGTGGCAGTGGCAGGAGCAGCGCCTATAGCGTAGTCAGTAAGGGTGGTAGACGTGGCAGTGGAGGCCGTGACTACAGCGGAGACAGCGGAGGCAGCAGCAGCTGCTGCGATAGGAACGACAATGGTAGCAACTAAAGTAGCGGCAACAGAGGAAGCAGCGGCATAGGAGGCAAAGGTTGCAGCAGCACCGGAAGTAGTGACAGTAGTGGCGGTGGAGGTAGTAGTGGCGGCAACAGTCGCAATGGGATGCAGTGGTAGCTCCGGCAGTTGGGGCAGCAGTGGCGGCCACCGTAGCGGCTAGCGGCCGTAGCTTTGGCAGCAGCGGTGGTGGCGGCAGCTACTACAGTAGTTGTGGTATTGGTAATGTCATTGGCAATAACAGTAGTGGTAGGAGTGGCAGCAGGAGCAGCAGCAACACCTACTGAGATATATACACACGAATAAAGTTAGTATATACGTACATTTAATACTGTAGTATTTTATGTACGTATATACTGAGTATATTTGTACTCAGTTTATATGTAGACTTAATATTGCTATTTATATGTACATATACTATAGTAATATATGTACGAGTGAATTGCTAGTATATATTTTACATATAAACTATAGGATTATATACGTATCAAAACATATCTTTTTTTTGACTGAGTGGTTTAATTTTCTTACAGATATGATGTCGCATTGTTCCTCATACAAAGCTTCTATAAGTGATGGAATTTTTCACTAGACATTACGTGTTGTGACTTGGACAACTTTGTCGAAGTAGAAAAATGATGATCGGAGGAGTATAGGGATAGAAAGCAACATCAATGAATGGATATATTATTCTTTATGCACTGTCGGTAGATACATTGATGAATAAAAATAAAAGTCTGTTATTTTTTTGTTTCAATTATGTAAAATATTGAATTTGAATAAGATATTCAATGATTTTATTTTTTGTTTATTATAAATTATATATAGTTACAATTTTTATTCAATATGATTTAAAATTAATAAATTATTTAATTAAAAAAATTTAAAAATTTTTAAATTCTATAAATATTTTTGAAATTAAAATAGCTAGGAAAAATTTCCTAGCTACATTAGCGAGGGAAAAATCCCTCGCTAATTTAGAGAAGGAAATTTCCCTAGCTAATTTAGCTAGGGAAATATTAAAATTAGCGACGTATATTCCATCGCTAATTTTCTAATGCTAGGTACTTTAACTTGGGATTCAACCATCATTATTTTTGTTTAGTGATGGAATACTTCATTTTTCTTGCTATTTTAGCAAAGGAATTTTTCTTTTTTAGCGAAGTAATCTTCTTTCGCTAATTTTTTAGCTATGGAAATTCCGTAGCTAAAATTTAGCAAGGAGCACTTTAGAAAGGGACACGATCCGTTGATATTCCTTTGCTATTTACCATTTAGCAAAGGAAATTTCCCATATAGCTAAGAAATTGTCCCTAGCTATAAGGTATTTTTCTTGTAGTGGTGGCAGTAGTGGCGACAGTAGTGGCGACAGTAGTGGCGGCGGCAATGGTGGAAATAGTAGTGGTATTCGTAGCGATACCGACAACGACAACAGTGGCAAGAGCGGCAGCGAGAGCAGCAGCAAGAGCACCTAATGAGGTATATACTTACGAATAAAGTCAGTAAATACGTACATATAATACTGTAGTATTTTATGTACATATATACTGAGTATATTTGTATTTAGTTTATATGTACAGATAATACTACTATTTTTATGTACATATACTATAGTAATATATGTGCGAGTGAAATGTTAGTATATATTTACATATATACTGTAGGATTATATATGTATCAAAGCATAACTTTTTTTTTTAAATTTGACCGAGTGATTTAAATTTTTGATAGATATGATACCGCATTGTTCCTCATACAAAGATTTTATAAGTGATGAGATTTTTCACTAGATATTACGTGTCGTGACTCGGACAGCTTTGTCGGAATAGAAAAATAATGATCAGAGGAGCAGAGGGAGAGAAAACAACGTCAACGAATAGATATATTATACTTTATGCACTATCGGTAGATACATTGAAGAATAAGATTAAATAAAATTTTGTTATTTTTTTGTTTCAATTATGTAAAATATTGAATTAGAATAAGATATTAAATGATTTGATTTTTTGTTTATTATAAATTATTTATAGTTTCAATTTTTATTCAATTTGATATAAAAACATTAAATTATTTAATTAAAAAAGTTTAAATAATTTAAATTCTAAAATTAATTTTGAAATTTGAATATATAGGGAAATATCCATTGCTAAATTAGCAAGGGAAAAATCCCTTGCTAATTTAGCCAGGGAATTTTCCCTGTCTAATTTAGCTTGGGAAATATTAAAATTAGCGATAGATTTTTCATCGCTAAATTTATTTAGCTAGGGACTATATCCGTCGGTAAAATTTATATACCAACACTTTAGCTAGGGAATGATCTGTCTTTATTTTCGTTTAGCAACGGAAAATCTCATTTATCTTGTTATTTAGCTAGGAAATTTTGTTTTTTTAGCAAGGGTTTTTTCCGTCGCTAACTTTTTAGCTAGGGACACTTTCCGTCGCTAAATTTTAGCAAGAAGCACTTTAGATAGGGAACCGATACGTCGATATTCCGTCACTATATCCCGTTTAGCGATGAAAATACCCATTTAGCTTGGGAATTATCCCTAGCTATATGTGATTTTTCTTGTAGTGGAACAAGGGTTGCATAGAATGCAGTTATTCAATATTGTTATGCAAAAAATATTTTTCATCATCTTGTGTTGCACATTAGCATGGTGGGGTGCTCCATTTATTTATGTTCAAGGTTCTTAAATATTTGTTGATGGTTACTACTGTTGATGATCAACCTCTATTTCATCTGTCAGTTCTTTTGTTAGCTTGTCATTTTGGTCATGGCAGGGCAGAGTAACACCCTTATAAGCCTTGGTATTGGGAAAGAGTTTGTGCTGGAGGGGAGGCAAGATGCGAACTTTGATGGGCCAAATTCTGGCTCGTGGATTGTATTACAGGTTTTTCGCTAAAAGTTTTTAGAGATATTTTCCCAAATTTAAATAATTTTTGCATTTCTTATTTATGTTGATAGTGAAGTTTTGTGCCATCTTTGTGATGTATAAATGGGATAATACTAATTTGTTGCAGTTTTGTGTATCTGAGGCTATGTGATAATATATGTAAATATAATACTACAGTATATACGTGCATATATACTGCAATACATATGTATGAATATACTGAGTATATATCTACGTATATACTAAGTATATACGTACGTATATACTAAGTATATACGTACAGACATATACACAAATAGATAGATAGATAAACAGAGAGATAAACTGGGAGATAGAAAGATAGAAAGATAGATAGATAAACAAATAAGTAGATAAATAAATTGATAGGTAGACATACAAACAGACAGATACACAGACATATAGATAAATTGACAGACTGACTGATGGACAGACAGATAGACAAACAAATAGTAAGATAGATAGACATACAGACAGACAGATAGATCAATAGATAGATAGACATACAGATAGAAAGACATATAGATAGACAAATAGTCAGACAGATAGATAGATAGATAGATAGGCAGACAGATAGTCAGACAGATAAATAGAAAGATAGATAGACATATAAACTGACAAATAGATAGACAGATAGATAGAGAGATAGATAGACATATAGATAGAATAATAGATAGATAAATAGACAGAAAGATATGAGAGAAAAATATACAAATAGATAGAATGATAGATAGATAAATAGATAGACAGTCAGATAAATAGACATATAGGTGAGACAAATAGACGGATAGATAGATCGAGAGATAGAAAGACAGATAGATAAACATATATACAAAAAGATAGACTGACAGATAGATAGATAGATAGATAGACATATAGACAAACAAATATATAGACATATAGATACACAGATAGACAGATAAATAGCATAGCCAAAAAGAAAGACAAATATATATATATATATATATAGATAAACAGATAGATAAACAAACAGATAGACAGAATGATAGACACATAGTTAGATAGATAGATAGACAAATATATATAGACAGATAGACAGATAGATAGATGATAGATAGACAGACAAATAGACAGACAAATAGTCATATAGATAGACAGACAGATAGATAGACTGATAGATACATAGACAGATAGAAAGACAAATAGATAGATAGACAGATAGATAGATAGACAAATAGACTGATAGATAGGAAGACAAATAGGCAGACAAATAGAAAGATAGATAGATAGACAGAAAGATATGTGAGATAAATAGATAATTGATAGACAGACCGATAGATAGACAGATAGATAGCCTGACATATAGACAGATAGATAGACAGATATATAGATGGACAAATAGATAGATAGATAGAAGATAAGTGAGACAAATAGACAGACAACTAGACAAAGAGATAAATAAACATATAAATAGATAGACAGATAAACAGATAGACAGATTGATAGTTAGATAGATAGATAAATAGATAGATAGGCAGATAGATAGATAGGCAGACAAACAGATAGATAGACAGATAGATAATCAGAATGAATTACAAATAAACAGATAGATAGACAAAAATATAGATAGATAGATAGTTAGTTAGTTAGATAAATAAATAAATAAATAGATAGGAAGATAGATAGATAGATAGACAGATAGATAGGCAAACATATAGATAGATTGGTAGACAGATAGATAGAAATAAAGACAGACAAATATATAGATAGATAGATAGAGAGACATACAGATTGATAAGACAAATAGGTAGACATATAGACAAATAGATAAATAAACATATATATATATATATATAGACAGATAGACATACAGATAGTCAGACATATAGATAGATAGATAGACAGACACATAGATAGACAAAAGGACAGACATATAGTCAGATAAATCGAAAGATAGATAGATAGAGAGACATATAGATGGACAAATAGACAGATATATAGATAGACAGATATACTGACAAATAGACAGACATATAGACAAATAAATAGACAGAAAGATAGATAGATAGACAGACAGATATATTGATATACAGATAGATAGATATAGATATAGATAGATAGATAGATAAACAAGTAGTCAGAAAGATAGACAGATATATAGATAGATAGATAGATAGACAGACAGATACATAAAAAAATAGATAGATAGTTAGAAAGAAAAAAAGTCAGAAAAATAGAGAGACAGATAGATAGACAGATACAAAGATTGATAGACATAAAGATAGACAAATAGATAGATAGACTAATAGATATAAGATAGACAGTTAGATAGACAGTAAAATAGATAGATATATAAACAAAAAGATAGTTAGATAGATAAATAGACATCTAGACAAACAGATTAACAAATAGATTGACACAAAGATAGAAAGATAAATAGACAGATAGACACACAGATTTATAGATAGAAAGTCAGACAAATAGACAAACAAAAAGATAAACAGACATTTAGATGGATAGATAGACAGATAAACAAACAGATAGATAAATAGAAATACATATAGACCTTCAAATTGATAAACAAATAGACATATATATAGACAGATAGATAGATAAACAGATATATGGGCAACTAGACAGACAGAAAGATAGATAGATATTTAGACATATGGATAGATAGATAGATAAAATGATAGATAGATAGAAAATATAGATAGATAGATAGATCGATCGACTAATAGATTGATAAATAGATAGATAGATTAACAGATAGATAGACAAACAGATAGATAGACTGATAGATAAAATGAGAGATAGACAGATAGATACACAGATAGGAAGAAAAATAAGTAGACAGATAAGCAAATGGATAAATAGGTAGATATAAAGATAGATAGATAGACAGACAGACATAAAGATAGATAGATATACATGCAGATAGAAATATAGATTAATAGACAGATAGATAGATAGATAGATAGATAGATAGATAGTCAGATAGATAGTCAGATAGATAGACAGATAGATGGAAAAATAGACAAATAGATAAATAGATAGATAATATACAAATAGATAGACATATATATAGATAGACAAATAGATAAAGAGATAGATAGACAAATATATAGACATACTAATAGACAAATGGTCAGACAGACAAATAAATAGATAGATATAGAGATAAACAAACATAAAGATAGACAGATAGATATATAGACATACAGATAGACATATATAGATAGATAGATAGATAGATAGATAGACAAATAGACATACAAATAGAAATATAAATAGACAGCCAGATAGATAGCCAGATAGTTACATAGACTGACAGATAGATAGACATATAGATAAACAGATATATAGATAGATAGATAGATAGATAGATAGAGAGAGAGAGAGAGATAGAGAGATAGATAGATAGATAGAAAGATAGATAGAATATTGATAGATAGATAAATAGAAAGATTGGTTGATTGAAAGAAAGATAGACATATTGATAGATTGTAAGATAGACATACATATAGAATCATAAATATATAGATAGAAAAATAGATTAGATAGATAGACAGACAGATAGATATATAGACAAATAAATAGATAGACAGATAGACAGCCAGATAGACAGCCAGATAGACAAATAGATAGATATATAGATTGATAGACAGACAGATAGATAGATAGACAGATAGACATATAGATGCACAGACATATAGATAGACAAATAGATAGAGATATATCTAGATAGATAGATAGATATACAGATTTATAGACAGATAACCATATATATAAGTGAGACAAATAGACAGATATATAGACAAAACGATAAATAAATAGATACATAGACATATAAACAGATAAATAGTCATATAAATAGATAGACAGATCGACACCTAGATAGATAGATAGATAGATAGATAGGTAAATAGAAAGATAGATAGATAGACAGACATACATATAGACACACAGATAGATAGACACATAGATAAATACTTAGATAGATAGATTAGATAGATAGACAGATATATAAATAGATGGATAGACAAATATATATATATATATATATAGATAACTGGACAGATAGATAGTGAGATATATAGACATACAAATATGCAGATAAATAGACAGACATATAGATAGATAGATTGATTGATTCATAGGCAGATAGAAGAGACAAATAGGTAGATAGATAGATAGAGATATTAACAAATAGATAAATAGACAAATAGATAGATAATTAGATAGACAGATATGAAGAAAGATACTAAGACATATAGAGAGACTTATAGATAGATAGATAGATAGATAGATAGATAGATAGATGGAGAGATAGTCATATAAATAATCATACAGATAGATAGAAATATAGACAGACATACAAATAGATAGATAGATAAATAGGCATATAGACATACATTTAGATACATGGCTAGACAGACAGATAGACAGACAGATAGAGAGATAGATAGATAGATAGATAGATAGATAGACAGATAGACATATAGATAACAATTAGGTTGACATACAGATAGACAAATAATGAGACAGATTAACATACAGATAGACAGACAAAGAGATAGATTGACATACAGATAGATAAATAAATAGAAAGATAGACAGATAGATAGAAACATAGATAGATAGACAAATATATTGAAACATATAGATTGAAACATATAGATAGATAAATAAATAGAAAGATAGACAGATAGATTGAAACATATATAGACAGATATATAGATAAACATATATAATGATAGATAGACAGACAGACAGATAGTTATTTAGACAAATAGATTGACAGATAGATAGATAGATAGACATAAATATATATATATATATATATATATATATATATATATTAAAATTGATAGATAGACAGATAGATATATAGATAGAAGATAGATAGATAGATAGATAGACAGATATATAGATATATTGACAAACATATAGATAGATTGATAGACATATTGATAGAAAGATAGAATGACAAATAGACAGACATATAGGTAGATAGAATATAAAATAGATAGACATATATATAGATAGACAAATAAACAAACAGATAGACATACACATATACAGACAGATAGAAAGATACTTATAAAGATAGATAAATATATAAATAAATAGATTGATAGACAAATAGATAGATAGACAGATAGATAGAGAGATTGACAAATATATAGCCAAATAGACATCCATATAGATAGATATACAAACAAATTGAAAGATAGATTGATAGATAAATAGACAGCCAGATAGATAAATAGACAGACAGACAGATACACAAATAGATAGATAGGCAACAAAATAAACTAGAGGTGTCAAACGGGCCGGGCCAGATCGGCCCGGCCCTTTTTTTGAGCACAGACGTGCTTTCGTGCCTGGCAAGGCTCGACACTGGTTACTATACCATGCCGTGCCTGGCCCGCTCGAGCCTGGCCAGGCCATATGGGCCAGGCAAAAAAAAATTTTTTTATTAACTTTTTTGTTTTAATTTTTATTTTAATTATATACATTATTAAATTATATATAAAATTATAGATAATGTATAATATTATATATTTATAATATGAAAATTGTTAAAATTTATTAAAATTACAAAGATAAAATTATATTTATAATGTAATATAAAATTAGTTTAAAATTTATTAGAATTATATAATAGAGTTATAAATTTTTAAATGAAAAATTAAAACAAAAAAATAAATAAATCAATAAATTATGTTAAAAAAACATGAGCAAACCAAATCATAAATAAAAAATGAACAATCAGTCATTAGATGCCGAATGTCCGAACCAAACAAATTAAAGTTTTAACGTAACGTATAAATAAAGCGTACAATCAATAAAAAAACAAAACATCTAAATCAAAAATTAGTAGATCATCATCAATCGTCAATCAGCATATCATGAGCATCATCAGTCGCAACATCAAGATCAGTATCATATGGATCATCATCATCAACAATTAACTCCTTAGCTATCGTAGTGGATGCGGCTGTAGTCCATGTCCTAGTCCCAGCTCCAGCACGATCATGGATCCTAAACCTCGAATCCTCCCAATCCTTCAAACAAGACAAGGCCTCAGCAATATCTGGACGTAATCTTGATCTCATATCCGTAATCACGTTCACTACAATAGAAAAAGTAGACTCCGATGCTACGCTTGACACCGGAGGAGTCAGTAGATTTCGTGCCAACGTAGATGGCACGGAAAATGTGGACTCATATGATTTCTACCACTGTAATATATCAATATTCTTAGTATTAAAATGTGATAGGATTGAGCAGTAATCGGTATCTAAGTACTGAGAAAGCTGGCTCCTATGTGATGGTCCATCCCTACGTTTCCCCCTCGCTAACTGAATGAAAAAATCGTCATCTCTGAACAAGGTATCCATGTCCATAATCACAGTCTCACTACTACCACCACCATACCTAGTATCGTAGTATGTGAACAGGTCAGTCAACTTCTCGTGAATGAACCCTTCAGGTAGCTCTTCCAGGTTCATGTACGAGGAAATCTAAGTTAGGGTGTTTTTTACCGCTTCCACCTTAACCCTAGGGTCCATGCATGCAGCGAGGTAATAAAGAGATGGAACGGTGGACCAGTACTATAAGTACTTGGTTTCCATCTCTGCAACCATATGGCTATGTATCGGGTCAGCTCGATACTTCTTAAACATGCTACTAATGTTGCATATGCACCGGAGTGCAATGAAAGTTGTGAGCGTATAAATCGACGAACACATGTTCGTCGTGTCATAAAAAATCTACGGGAATTTTATAAATGAATTTCCTGAAGCCCAGTTAGTGTCATCAATAATAAGTTCGTCACTCTTACTATTGACGTAGTCGGATATCACGTGTTCGTATCCAACACATGATTCCAACATCAGGTACGTGTAATTCCAACGATGTCTCACATCCGATTGAAATTTCTTCTTCTTAAGATTCGTAGATAAACATAGACTACAAAACTCTTGTTGTCCGTGAGGAGTACGAATATATTTTAGTGCATTACGTATATTATCCAACGCGGGGGAACACACCTTCATACCCGCTTGAACAATCAGGTTAATCACGTTACACATGCATCTGACATGAAAAATCTCTCATAATGGTGCATCTCTAATATTCCTAACAAACATGTTAATCGCTACTCTATTATTAGATGTGTTATCGAATGTGACAATAAAAATTTTATTTTGAATTTTATATTCCCTAAAGATTTTCAGCATACACTCAAAAATGGTCGGGCCATTATGAGGATGAATATATCAGAGAATCCTAAAATTTTTTTATTTATAGTCCAGTTAGAATCTACATAGTGGCTGGTGAGACATGCATAAGATAATTCATCGCGACTTATCCAGATATCAGAAGTCATATACACCACTCCACTATATCCCATAAATTCATTAATTATTTTTTGTTTTTCTAACTTATATATTTTTAGTATGTCATTACTAGATGTGGACCTAGGAATCCTACGATAAGTAGACTGAAAATATGTCGGCTTGATGTGCACTATTCTTGGATCTTCCGAAAATCTGATCGGAAGACCCATCAATGTGATAAGTCTGGTCATGCACTCCCTACCCAAATCGCTGGAGTATATGAAGGGAGTAAACATTGAAACTGAACTCGATCCAGTCTAAAATAATGCAGTGCCAAGTTGAGTTTGCCTAGGATCTAATGGACCATGTTTTTTGGTGCACAATTCGACATGCCTCTTAAGGTGCCCAGTCCCAAACAAACTCTTACATGTTAAAAGTCTTATACAATATTTGCACGGTGCCATTTCTTCTTCCTCACCCCTAATATTTTTTTGTTTTATTATATTAAAATGAGTCCAAACTACATAAGTCCTCCTAGTTTTTTGTTTTTTAGAAGTTTGGGTTGAGAACACTTTAGAAACCAATGTTTCAGCAGCCTCATACCTCTGTGTAATATTTTCATTTTCTAAATTTAAATATGTTTCATTAGTATTTATCATTTTTAAGATTTTTGTTAATCAGAATAGTTATTTAGAGACTAGATGGCTGATTTTAAATTTTTTTATTTTTGGTCTAGAGAGAGAAACTAAAGAGAGAGTAAAAAACTTAAAATAAATTACCCGGTAAAAGCAATGAGGTCGGTCACGTGCACGGTGCACCACAGTCAAGCTCAAAATTCAAAACTCAAGTTGAGATACCTGAAAATTCAAGCCGAATGCCGAAATCCCGAGTCCCGAGAGAGCGGAGCAAGATTTTTGAGAGAGAAAATGTGAGATTTGAGAGAAAAAATATTTATGAAAAACATCAATGTTATAGAGAGTAGGGTGAAATTTATAGATTAAAAAAATATTTTTTAAAAAAAATTCAGTTTTTTTAATTTTTTTTTTAATTTTTAGGGGTCAGAATCATGAGGGCCGTTGGATTCTGCCCCCTAGCCATTGGAGGCGAGATCCAACAGCTGAAATTTAATTTTTTTTTTAATTTTTTTTTTGCCCGTTGGTGGGGGGGGGGATTATGTCAGCTCGGGCGACCATGGGTCGGGTCCAATCAGACCCGACCCGCGGTCTTTTTTGCGAGAGGGGCGAAGCAAAAGGGACACGAGATGATCTCGTGCCGGTGTGTCATGCCACTGGCACCGAACCGTGCCTGGTCAGGCACGGCACGGCACGGCTCGTGCCGTGCCCGGTCACTGGATATCTTAAGTTTGAACCTCAACACCCCCAAAGACATTTCAACTCTACTATCAATGGCTGTAAGAAAACATTTATCTTCGCATTTGTATTTAAAAGCCCCGGCACTAACACAGTCTTAAACATAAAAATCTCTTTCATACATAAGTCTAGAGACAAATTATACGGGGTCACCACCACAGGCCACAAAGAATATTGCTCTCTAGATTGA
This sequence comes from Sapria himalayana, assembly GCA_029783825.1. NCBI lineage: Eukaryota > Viridiplantae > Streptophyta > Magnoliopsida > Malpighiales > Rafflesiaceae > Sapria > Sapria himalayana. The sequence goes on from JAREIK010001456.1 coordinate 218,246, forward strand.
CCAAACTACTAAAAACCATTAGGAAATAAACCCAGCCTAACATTTTAAACTTCAGAAGAAAAATTAGGAAAACACTCATCAAAATGTTTCCAAGCAGGGGCATCAGAAGGGTGACACATTTTATTGTCCTTCATATGCTCTAAATGCCACCTAATTTCATTAGCTATCACGGTTGATACATACAATCTCTACAACCTAGGTGTTATTGGAAAAAGTTTATTTTCATATACGGCACCTTCAAATTACATATATACAATCTATTTCCAGAACCCCTAACCTTTAGCTTGTACCGAGCATGCCCACATATTTTATAACTATTAATGTCACTGTCATCACCCTAGTATATCATACATTTGTTCACACAACAATGAATGACCTATACGGGTAATCCCAAGCCTCTAACTAACTTCTTCATACTATAGAAATCCAACGACACCAGATTATCTCTTGGAAACAATTCTCAAATGAATTTAGACATATCATCAAACCATGCCTGTGAACACCTATGTCTGCACTTTATTTCTAACATCTTCTTGGCTATATAAAGTTGAGTTTGCTTAGAATATCCTTCATATACAGGTTTGTCTCCAACTCGAATCATGTCATAGAAATTTCTTGCCTCGGCATTGGGTTCCTCATTCAGGTTGAATTCAAGACCCACCGCATCAAAAACCATTTTATGGGATGTAGTGTGATTAATATTATCCGAGACCATCTGATTAGCTTCACTTATTGACACTCGTACTGAACTTGAACACCTTTGGTGGACTTTCTTATCATCATGGTATATCTAAACATTGTAATCCACCAAAAAACCATTTTTATACAAATGTATCTTCACAGTCTAAAATTCAAAAACTTTTTATTCTGACATTTAACTAAAGTACAAGGACACCTTATATTTGTGCCACCATTCAAACACTCAGGATGTCTCAGAGAAAACTAAACAAAGTCATCAACTTTATCCCCACATTCATTAGAGAACGTTACATTCACTATTCGACCCTATTACATCCATTCACGAGCATCTTTCATAACTAGTTAAAAAATTCAACAAATATTATGATTTAAATATATGAATAAATATATGTATATATAGTTACAAATATAGTTATCTATAATTATATAGACATTATTTAGTTATACAAATATTTATATATAGTTATACACATATAGTTTAACATAATTTTGTGTGTTGTTATACATGTAATTAAAAAAATTGTTACATGTGGTTATACATATAGTTCCACATATACATAAACATATATTTATACATGTAGGTATATATATTTTTTCATTTAATTTTTATATATTTATACATATAGTAATGTATAGGTATAGATATAGTAAAAAACTATTTTATATACTACTATATACAATTACATATTAAATATAAGCTGTAAATTAATATTTATATATAATTATGCATATATTATGTGTATATACATTTTCGAAAAAACATATATACAGAAA
>JAREIK010001456.1:224932-284805 GCA_029783825.1 Sapria himalayana
GATATTGAAGTGCACCTTTTATGTGAGTGAAGCCTGTTATTTTATTAATTCTATGCCCTAGAGTTTTAGGAGCCTTTTTGCCAATCATAAATTGACATTTTTTGTTGTTGATTTTCTGACATGTTTCTTCTTCAAAGGTTTTTAGCAATTCCATGAGGTTATGTAAAGATCTAGAGTTTCCATTTGTGAAAATAATCACATCATCGGCGTAAGCCAAGCAACCCACTAAAGGTTTATTAGTAGGTTCACTGAACCGACCTATACTACCTGTGATCATTTTATTTTTTACATTCACTATTAGTAGCTCTAAGTAGATATTAAAGAGAGAGGGAGAAAGTGGGTCACCCTGCCTTAATCACCTCATCGGCTTGATATCTTTCCCTAGTTCTCCAATGACAAGAATTTTCAACCAAGAATTTGATATGCATCTATAAATCAAGTCCGTCCAAGTTTCAGAAAAGCCCATTTTTCTCATGACAAAACATAGAATTTTCCATTCTATTCTGTCAAAAGCTTTTGAGAGGTCTAGTTTTAGCAGTACCTTATGACCTCTAGATTTTGAACCTATTTCTCTGATCATTTCTTTTGCTAAAGATATATTTTCCATTAGTAATCTATTTTTCATAAAGTCTGATTGTTCTTTAGAAATAATTTTTTGGAAAAACCACATTTAATCTATTTTGAAGTAACTTAGACAAGATTTTATATATGGGGTTACATAGGCTAATAGTCTAAAGTCTTCTGCTTTTTGTGGATTTTCCATTTTAGGAATAATAACCAAGTATGAACCGCCCCATTTCTTGCCTATGTCTGCACCACAAAAAATGCAATGGATAGCCTGTAGGAGGTCATTTTTAATGATTGGCCAACAGTTTTGATAGAACTCATTATTCCACCCATCAGGTCCCGGGGCGCTATTTTTTCCCATGCTGAAACCAGTAAATTTCAGTTCTTCATCATCCAGGAATTTGATGAGCGCATCATTATCTTCATTGTTAATTTTATGATCTATCTTTTTTAGGAGGTAGTCTCCATTCAAATTTGTAATTCCTCTAAATTGATTTTCAAAATATTCATCTAGATGGTTTTTAATTTCTAAGTTTGTGTCCACCCATTTGTTTAGTTTGTTTTTTATTCTTTGTATTCTTTGTTTTTGGGATTTGATTTTGACTGTTTTCTGGAAAAACTTCGTATTTTTATCTCCTTCTTTTATCCATTTATTTTCAGCTTTTTGTTTCCAGAATACTTCCTCCATTAGCAATTTTAATTTTAGCTCAGCATGTGCTTTATTTAGTTCCTTTCTACTTTTTGAATTTGAAGAATTTCATATTCTAGCTCTTTTTTTTCAACTATCTTTTCTGCTTCTATAATATTTTTGTTGATGTTACCAAAGGAATCTCTATTCCATAAAATTAAATGCTTTTTTAGCCTTTATAATTTTTTATTCCAGATTTGAGCAGGGTTACCTGTTATCTCTTGCATCCATGAATTTTTGACCGTATTGATAAAATCATGATGTAAAACTCATGCATTCTAAAATTTAAAATACCTATTCTTAAGTTTATTTTTTTTCTACTGAAATTAATAATTAATGGATTATGATCACAACAAGTTCTATTTAAATGTCTAACGGCTGTGGAGCCATAAGCCTCTAGCCATTTGACTTTGTGAAGAATTCTATCCAGTCTTGCCCATATGGTGCCTTTAACTTTCCAGTTATTACACCAAGTGTATTGGGAGCCCGAAAAGCTAGCTTCCAACAAACTAGCCTCTGTTATTGTATTATTGAAGTGTGCTATGGCTTTTTTATTGGGGGGGTTGCCCCCTTTTTTCTCGGTAGCCTTTCTTATAATATTGAAGTCTCCTCCTATTATCCATGGTTTGCTTATTTTAGTAGTTTTAAGTATATCATTCCAAAGCTCCTTTCTGCCTTCTTTAGTATATTTGGCATAGACAACAAAGATGATCTCCTCTTGGAAATTATCTAAAGAAAAGTTAATAATTTGGTTAGTATCTTCTAAGATAATTATATTGAATATGCTTTGCCAGAAAATCTAGATTTTGTTATTTTTATTCGAGAATGCGTAATCAAACCCAAAAATCTTTTTGTAGTGTTCTAGTTTATCCTTATTTACAATGGGTTCGGCAAGAATAATTTTTGGGGTTTTATATAATTGAATCAATTTTTTAACCCATTTTTTTTTTGAGGATGGATTTACAATACCCCTCACATTCCAGTAGATGAATCTAAACATTAGAAGTGGATTTAGCCCGAGCTCTAGTAGTGCATTTTGATTCATATGTTTTATCTAAGTATTTTTTTCCTATTTCTAGATTTTTTAATTGAACTGAAACCTCCTGATTTTTCATTTTTCCATTCCGCGCCTAGCTGTAATGCCATGAGTTTTATTTCCTCCATGGCCCAATCTCTATCTCCCGTTATATTTGCCAAATTATCAATATCAAAATCGTCTTTAGAAGCTTTTATCAATTCAAAATCATCCTCATTTAAAGTTAACATGAAATCGCTTCTGGCCTCTAAATTTTCATCTAAAATAATTCCTGGATCCTCTAGACCTTTCCTCCTCCCCACACACTTTTTTTTGGATTCAAATCTGTCTCTCCTAAATTTTTTGTTTATTTCAGCTATTTTTAATATTAATTCATGATTTTTAGCTACTTCGGTATCCTCTGCTGGAAAATTTATAACATTTATTACTAAGTTTTTTTAGACTTTTCCTCATAATTACTATTTTTTCTAGCCTCTTCCTTCCTAGTTGGAATGTATTCTACTATTTTCATTCCTGTAATTAGACTCATACCTTTCTGTTCATTATTTTGAGGGGGTTTAATCCTATATTCTTCCCTCCTATTACTTGTTTCTGCTCTCGGGACATACCTTTGTTTGTCTATTGTGTGTTTTTTAACCAAGCAATACTCACCTGGATGTCCCAATTTATTACAGTAGGAGTAGTAGCTTGGAAGATTTTCTGGGATAACTTCTTGCCAGAATACATTTCCGTTCTTACTGCCAATCCATATGCGGTGAGGAATGTGTTGCAGTAAGTTGATTTCTATGCAAAGCCGGGCTACACTTGGTCATGTTAACATGGAAGTGGAACCATCAAGAAGAAGAGGTGTGCCGACTGCACTAGCTATATGATAGAGGGAGAGCTTATCAAAGAAGTGTATAGGCAGCATAGGGAAGAGAAACCAAACCGGGTTTAATGGCGACTACTCCTATGTGTCTTATGCAAAACCGGGCTACACTTGTTCTGTTTGTCTGTATATCTCTATATCTATCTATCTATCTATGTGTCTTATGGTCTATCTAGTTGTTTATATATCTATCTATCTATATCTCTATCTATATATCTATCTATTTATATATGTGAGGATTTATCTGTCGTTCTATATGTTTGTCTGTCGGTCTATCTGTCTATATCTCTATTTTTCTTTTTGTTTGTATATGTGTCGGTCTTTCTGCCTATAAGTCTGTATGTCAATCTATTTATTTTTCTATCTATCTCACCTTTTAACAATTTGTCAATCTGTCTATTTATCTATCTAACTATCTTTCTGTTTATCTATCTATATATTTTACTATCTATCTAAATATCTATCTTATATCTATGTGTTGATCAATCATTTGTACTTTCTATATGTCTATTAGTTTTTGTATCTATCTGTCTATCTATCTATCTATATGTCTGACTATTTTTCTTTCCAACTATCTATCTATCATTGTATTTATTTGTTTGTCTATCTATCTGTCTATCTGCTTATTTATCTATATGTCTATATGTATATTTATCTGTATGTCTATCTATATATCTGTCTATTTGTCTATATATCTCTCTATCAATATGTTTTCTATATATCTATCTATCTGTCAATCGATCAATCTATCTATTAGTATGTCTATTTGTATGTCTATTTGTCCATCTATACATCTGTTTATCTGTATGTCTATCTGTCTACATATCTATTTGACTATTTGTCTTTCTATATATTTGTCTATCTATCTGTCTATTTGTCTGACTATCTATATGCATATCTATCTGTCTATTTTTCTGACCATCTGTATGCCTATCTATCTGTCTATTTGTCTGACTATCTGTATGCCTATCTATCTGTCTATTTGTCTAACTATCTGTATGTCTATCTATCTGTCTATCTATCTATCTATCTGTCTGTGTGTCTATTTATCTCTTTGTTTATCTGTCTGCCTATTTGTCTCATTAAGTAATCAATTAATCTGTCTTTCTATATATATACCTATCTATCTATCAATCTTTATGTCTATTTGTCTGTTTATTTGTAATTCTATCTATCTGTCTATCTGTCTGTCTATCTATCTATCTATTTGTTTTTCTCTCTAACTATCTATCTATGCGTCTATATGTCTATCTATCTATCTATCTATTTATCTGTTTATTCATCTCTCTATATATTTGTCTATCTATTTGTCTCACCTATCTGTCTGCTTATCTATCTATCTATTTGTGTATCTATCTATCTATCTATCTATTTATCTGTCTATCTATCTATCTATATGTCGGACTATCTATCTATGTGTCTATTTGTCTAACATATCGATCTATAATTTTATCTATCTGTCTACCTATCTGTGTGCCTATTTGTCTATCTATATGTCTGTCTATCTATCTTTTTGACTATTTATCTGTCTATTTTTCTATCAAAATATCTATCTATCTATATGTCTGTCTATCTATCTGTCTATGTTTTTGTCTATCTATCTGTGTATCTATGTATCGATATGTCTACCTACCTATCTATCCACCTATATATCTGTCTATCTATCTATCTATATATCTATCTATATGTCTGTCTATCTATTTGTCTATCTCTCTGTTTATTTATTTATCTATCTATCTGTATATCTATATGTCTTTCTATCTGTCTGTCTATATGTTTGTCAATCTAGTTGTCTATATATCTATCTATATGTTTCTCTATCTGTCATTCTATCTATGTACCTGTCTATCTGTCTATATATCTATTTGTGTATATGTCTAACTATCAATATGTCTATGTATATGCCTAACTATCTATCTTTCTATCTTTCTATATATATGCCTAAATGTATGTCTGTCTATTTATCTATGTGGGTCTATGTATCTATTTGTTTGTCTATATGTCTTTCTACCTATCAATCTGTGTGTCTATCTGCCTATCTATCTATCTATCCTTCTTTCTATCTGTCTATCAAACTTTCAATCTACTTGTCTATATATATATATTTCTATGTCTATCTATTTGTTTATCTACCTATCTGTCTATATATCTATCTATCTATCTAACTATCTATCTATATAATTATCTATCTATTTGTCTATGTATAAATCTTTCTATCTGTCTGTCTTTCTATCTATCTATCTATATGCCTATCTATATGCCTATCGATCTATCTCTGTGGGTCTATGTATCTATCTATCTATTTGTCTATATGTTTGTCTATCTGTCTGTCTATCTATCTATCTATCTGTCTGTATATCTATCTGCCTATCTATCTATCTATCTATCCTTCTTTCTATCTGTCTATCAATCTTTCTATCTACCTGTCTGTCAATCTATCTTTCTATATGTATATCTATCTATCTATCTATCTATCTACCTATCTGTCTGTGTGTGTGTGTGTATATATATATATATATATCTATCTATATATTTATCTGTCTATCTATTTGTCAATGTATCTATCTATCTATCTATATATTTGTCTATCTATGTGTGTGTATATATATATATATCTATCTGTCTGTCTATATGTTTGTCTATTTGTATGTCTATCTATCTATATATCTCTATATCTATTTATCTATCTATCTATTTGTGCATCAATATGTCAATCAGTTTGTCTATATGTCTTATTATCTATCTGTGTATCTGTCTGTCTATCTTTATATCAATCTGTCTATATATATATATGTATGTTGTATATGTAATTTGTTTTTTAATAATCTGTTTGTATAACCAAATGTTTTTTTTATTTTAATATTTTCATGTAAGTGTAGAAAAGGAAATATTAAGAGGTCGGGGATGCAGCTACTCGTACTGAGCGACTAGCGAACCACATTATTTTCGGTGTTGATTTCTCTTTTTTTGATTCTGTCACAGATGCTTGCTGGATTGGGATATATATTTCTTTTTTTCAGTGTTTCTGTTGTTTCTGTATCTTAATCTCACTAGAGTAGAAGCACAATTGACCAACAATATCTATCTAATTTTCTATCTATTTGTCTGTCTATCTGTGTGTCTATTTGTTTGTCTATCTATCTATCTATCTATCTGTCTGTCTATCTGTCTATCTATTTTTCTATCTATCTATCTATCTCTGTATATGTTTTTATGTCTATCTTACTATCTATCTTTCTGTATATCTTTCTATCAATCAATTAATCTATTCGTTTATCTATACGCCTATATGTAATCTATATGTAATCTATATGTCTATTAGTCTGTCTATCAGTCAGTCTATCTATCTATTTGCCTTTTTATTTGTCTATCTGGCTATCTATCTATCTGTCTATTTATATTTCTATCTGTATGTAAATTTGTCTATCTATCTGTATGTTGATCTATCTATATTTCTATCTTCATATCTATCTATCTATCTATCTATATATCTATCTATCTGTCTATCTATCTATCTCTCTATCTATCTATATGTCTATCTATTTGTATATAAATATCTTACTATTTATCTGTTTGTCTATCTGTCTGTTTATCTATCTGACTATCTGTATATCTATCTAACTATGAATATATATTTCTATCTATATGTATATGTATCTGTCTATATGTCTGTCTATCTATCTATCTGGCATTATATCTATCTATTTATCTATTTGCCTATCTATCTACCTATTTGTCTTCCTACGGTGTGTCTATCTATCTATCTATCTATCTATCATTTTATATATCAGCCTGTCTATCAATCTGTCTATCTATCTGTCAATCAATCAATCAATCAATCTGTCAATGTATCTATCAATCTATATGTCTGTCTATATATCTATCTATCTATCTAATTGTGTATATGTTTGTCTATCTATATTTATCTATCTATCTATCATTTTATCTATATGTATATCTATCCATATGTCTAAATATCTATATATTTGTTTGTCTATCCATCTGTATATATATTTATCTATCTATATATCCAAATATCTATCTTTCTATCAATAAACCTGTCTGTATATCTGTGTATTTGACTATCTTTATGCATATCTTTCTATCTATCTTTTTGTCTATTTTTCTATTTATCTATCTAACTATATTTCTATTTATCTATCTATCTATTTTATGGTCTATCTAATTCTCTATCTTATTTTTATGTGTCTATATATCTGTTTGTCTATCTATATGTATACCAGTCTTTGTATTTGTCTATCTATCTGTATGTCTATAAGTCTGACTATTTGTCTTTCTAACTATCTATCTATCTTTTTGTCTATATGTCTGTCTATATATTTGTCAATCTATCTGTCTACCTATTTATCTATCTATCTATATATATGTATATCTATCTATTTATCTATATATATATATATATATCTGTATGTCTGTATATCTATTTGTCTATATGTCTTTCTATCTGATCGTCTATTTGTTTATCTATCTGTTTATCTATCTGTTTGTCTATATGTATGTTTATCTATCTAACTATCTGTCTATCCATCTATTTGTCTATCTGTTTCTTTATCTGTCTCTCTATCTATCCGTCTATATGTCTCTCTATCTATATGCCCATTTGTCTGTCTATCTATCTATCTATCTATATATTTTTCTATGTATTTATCTATTTGTTTATCTATCTGGCTATTTGTCTCATCAATCTGTTTATCTATCTAACTATCTATCTATTTAACTATCTATCTATCTATCTATCTATCTATCTATCTATCTGTATGTATGTCTGACTTTCTGTCTATCTATCTTCCTATCTATCTACCTATCTATTTGTCAATCTGTCTATCTACCTATATATCTATCTATCTATATTTCTGTATGTATGGCTGTTTAATTGTAATCCTTTATGTCTATATATCTATCTGTTTGTCTATCTATTAAACTATCTATCTGTTTGTCTATATGCAAGTCTATCTATCTATTTATGTGTTTATTTATCTCTCTATCTATTTGTCTCACCTATCAGTCTGTCTATCTATCTATCTATTTGTCCATCTATATATCTATCTATCTATATGTCTATCTGTCGGTCTATCTATCTATCTATCTATATGTCTATTTATCTCACATATCTTTCTATGTATCTATCTGTCAGTCAGTCTGTCTATCTATCTGCCTATCCGTCTACCTATCTATTTGTCAATCTATCTATCAATCTATCAGTTTATCTATCTATTTGTCTTTCTATCTATCTATGTATCTATCTGTTTATCTTTCTGTGTATCTATCTTACTATTTGTCTGTCTATCTGTCTATCCATTTTCCATTTATCTATCTATCTGTCTAGCTGTCTGTATATCTGTCTATCTATAGTCCATCTATTTGTCTATTATTTTTTCTATCTATATATCTATTTGTTTATCTGTCTGTTTATCTATATAACTATATGACTTTCTATTTGTGTCTACTATCTGTATGTCTATCAGTTTATCTATATGTGTATCTATCTGTTTCTATATTTGTCTGTCAATATGTTTGTATATATATCTGTCTATCTATCAGTCTATTTTTTGTATATATGTTTGTCTATATGTCTTTCTATCTCTCAATCTATCTGTCTGTCTATTTGTCTCACTTATATGTATTTTTATCTGTTTGTCTATCTGTCTGTCTATTTGTCTGTCTATATATCATTCTATCTATCTGTATATTTCTCTCACATATCTTTATGTCTATTCGTCTATCTATTATTCTGCCTATCTGTCTGTCTATCTGTTTATATGTTTATCTATCTTTATATCTATCTGTATGCCAATCTGTCTGCCTATATATGTGTCTATCTGTCTACTTGTCTATCTATTTGTCTATCTATCTATCTATCTATCTATCTTTCTATCTATTTGCCTATCATCTATCAATCTGTCTGTCTATCTATCTTACTATTTGTCTGTCTGTCTATCTGTCTTTGTATCTATTTGTTTATATGTCTATTTATTTATCTATCTATCTATCTATTTGTCTATCCGTCTATCTTTCTATCTGTCAGTTTATCTATCTATTTATCTATCTATCTATTTGTCTATCAATTTGTCTCAGCTATCTCACTAAAAGAAAAAATACAAATAGCTAGGTAAAATTCCCTTGCTAAATGGGGGTTTTTTGTCGCTAAATTCGATATAACGACGGATTAATGATGGAAGCTTTACCAAGCTAAATTGTTGGTTGCTAAAAATTATTGAGAGAAATATTCTTTAGCTAAAAAATTGTAGCGACGAAAAATTCCCTAGCTAAAATAATAATTTACTTAGCTAATTTTGACCATAATTTGAAGCTTCATAAAATTCCCTAGCAAAATTAGCAAAGAAAAAATCCATAGATAAATTAGCAAGTGAAAAATCCCTAGTTATTTTCATTCCAAAACTATTTTCACCTTTTTATTTTTTTTTTCAAAAAATTTAATTAAATAATTTTATTTTTTTATATTAACTTGAATATAAACGAAAATTATTAATGATAATGTATAATTAATAAAATTAAAATCAATTAATAAATTATTTTGATACAATTACATTGTTAAAAAAAACATAACAAAATTTTATTATATCTTATTTATCAATTTATCTAATGACATTGCATAAAGTATAATCTATACGTGAAATTTGACGTTGCTTTCTCTCCCCCAGCTTCTCTGGCCAACATTTTTCTGTTGTGACAAAGCTATCCTAGTTGCGGCGCATCGTTTCTAGTGAAGCATCTCTTCACTTCTACTAGCTTTGTACGGGTAACACTGCGGTACCATATCTAGATGAAATTTGAACCTGTCAATCAAATCAAAATAAATAAATAAATAAAGTTATGTTTAGATAAATATATAATACTGTAGTATATATGTACATATATACTATAGTGTATATGTACATATATACTAACATTTCACTAGTTACATATTTTACTACAATATATTTAAGTATATACTACAGTATTATATGTATATATATACTCAGTATATAAGTACACATATACTCAGTATATAAGTACATATATACTCAGTATATACGTACATATATACTGAGTATATACATACATATATACTCGGTATATACATACATATATAATCAGTATATACATACATATATACTCAGTATATACATACTTATATACTCAGTATATACGTACGTATATACTCAGTATATTCATACATATGTATTGCATTATATATGTACGTATATACTATAGTATTATATTTACATATATATTATCACATAGTCTAAGATACACAAAACTGCAACAAATTAGTATTATACCATTTATACTTCACAAAGATGTCACAAAACTTCACTATCAACATAAATAAGAAATGCAAAAATTATTTAAATTTAGAAAAATATCTCTGAAAACTCTTATAGGAAATCCTGGAAGACAAGCCACGAGCTAGAGAAAAATGGACCTACCCGAACTTACCTAAAGAGAGAATATTTAATGAAAGCACATCATTATCATACTCTTAAATTATCTAGAAGTACTACATTATTACAATATTACAATTAGATATTTGTTTATTATCTAACCAATTTTAATTAGTAAAAGAATATTAATACTAGATATTTGATAAATTATCTTATAATCCTCAAAATTTAAAAAAGGCTTAAATGACAAATACTTAATATCATTTTCAAACCTAAAAATAAGAACTACAAAAAAAGCATTATTCAATAATTAACATCTTAAGAGGAATACCCAAAATCATTATCGCTCCAAAAAAAATTAATATAATAAGCAAATTTTAATAAAAATATGAAATGAAATAACATGCTATAATATTCCAAAAAATCTTTGGATAACATAGTGATGTCAATTTGATTATTATTTTCGAAAGTAATTTTGATTGAAATTTGATTTGTACGTGCTTAATATTGCATCAATCATTTGTCTTAGAAACAAGATGACATAAAAAAAGTGAAATACAATTTTAAAAAATTAAAGAGAGTCCAATTAATCATGTAACTTTAAAATGTTTGTCTCTCTCCTAAATATATAACCCAACCAAATGTTTTTTTTTAACTTAGCTACATTATAATATCATGTAGTATGAACATGAGATAGTCAATAAATTATCTCTTAGTTTTTAAAATTTTTATATCATTGGAGGTTGTACCCAATATACAAGACTCTCACTTAGTGCAAGATTTATGAGATATTGATATCTTACTAATATTCTGTCAAAAAACAATAAAAGCTTTGTCTAATAAATCTCAAATCCAAGACTTATTGTCCTTTGACACAGATACTTGTCATCACATAAAGACAATGACCTCTAATATATAGATACAAAATAAGAACTTTTAAATTAATCATAATCCACCGTACACAACATTTAAATCTCACCAAGAGAGAGAGAATAGAAATAAGCATTAAACGACTTGATGATCCCAATCCAAAGATGTAAATACTAAATGGAAACATTCACAATTTATTTTAAATGAGTTTTCTATCATATCTGTTGATCTAGTTTAGAATAATGAGTTGGACGTTCTAATGATATTATAGACAAATATATATAATAAAGAGGAACCTGAGAAAAAGATCGATCAACAAGACTAGATTGGTAATAAATGATTTTACATAGCCTTATGATATTAATTTTTGAAACACATTATTTCAGATGATTAACATGACCACTAATAGATTATTACTTTCCATTTATCATCACATATATAAAATATATATTAGTTAGATATAAAAAATACATTCCATTATAAGTATTTATATAAAAAATTCTTATATAGTAGTCATTAAAATTTTTTGTTCCTGGAAGTAGAGAGCACATATATGATATACAGAATATGAAAGGCAATTTATAGCCTCAAGCAGTCTCCCAAGACATGATTAAATAAATTTACTCAATATTTATTTATTTTGTCATAAAATTATGTCTAATTTTTCTATTTTTTAAGTTGATCAAGATGTTAGTATGTGAATCTAATTGTATATGATGATAATGATCTAATTACATGAGATAATCAGTTTGATATATCTAAAATAAAATATACAAACCAAGTTTAAGACATTATTTAAAATATTTGAGATTTTTTTTAGTATTGTGATCAAATATTCAAGAAGTATGACAGCTCTCTCTCAGAGAAAATATATTTTAAATATTTTATCGGATAAGATATATCATGATGTACACTGTTGGCTTACTACTTGATATAAATAAGTTATCTAGATAAGTTGGTTCATCAATTGACTCAACTACAAATAGAATGATCATTAAAAACTAGAGGTGCCAACTGGGCCGGGCCAGCCCGAACCGCACGAGGCACGACATGAGGCACGGCACTGTTCGGCCTTGCTAGGGCTGGCCCGACACGGGAATTACCCGTGCCTGGGTAAGGCACGACCCGTGTCGTGCCATGCCGAGGCAACTCATGCCTTGTGTCGTGCTTGGAGGACTTCTATAGTTTAGACTCATTTTAATAGAATAAAACAAAAATGTTAGGGGTGAGGAAGAAGAAATAGCACAGTGCAAATATTGTATGAGAATTTTAACTTGTAGGAGTTCATTTGGGACTGGGCACCTTAAGAGGCATGTCGAATTATGCACCAAAAAATATGGTCCATTAGATTCTAGGCAAACCCAACTTGCACTGCATTTTTTGAGACTTAATCTAGTAGAGTCTTAAAGTTTACTCCCTTCATATACTCCAGCGAGTTGGGTAGGGACGACATGGCTAGACTTATTATATAGGTGGGTCTTCCGATCAGATTTTCAGAAGATCTAAGGGTAGTGCGCATCATGCAGACATATTTTCAGTCTGCTTATCATAGGATTCCTAGGTCTACATCTAGGAATGACATACTAAAATTGTATAAGTTAGAAAAATAAAAAATAATTAATGAATTTATGGCATATAGTGAAGTGGTGTCCGTGACGTTCGATATCTGGACAAGTCACGATGAATCATCTTATGCATGTCTCACTAGTCACTATGTAGATTCTAACTGGACTATGAATAAAAAAATTTTAGGATTCTCTGAGATTCTCTATCCTCATGATGGTCCGACCAATTTTGAGAGTATGATGAAAATCTTTAGGGAATATAAAATTCAAAATAAAATTTTTAGTGTCACATTCAATAACGCATCTAATAATGGAGTAACGATTAGCATATTTTTTAGGAATATTAGAGACGCACCATTAGGAGAGATTTTTCATGTCAAATGCATGTGTCACATGATTAACCTGATTGTTCAAGCAGGTATGAAGGTGTGTTCCCCCGCTTTGGATAATATATGTAATTCACTAAAATATATTCGCACTCATCGCAGACAAGAGTTTGGTAGTCTCTATTTGTCTGTGAATCTTAAGAAAAAAAAATTTCAATCTGATGTGAGACATCGCTGGAATTACATGTACTTGATGTTGGAGTCATGTGTTGGATACGAACACGTGATATCTAGCTATATCAATAGTAAGAGTGATGAACTTATTATTGACGACACTAACTGGGCTTCAGAAATTTCATTTATGAAATTCCTGAAGATTTTTTATGACACGACGACCATGTGTTCATCTGTTTATATGCCCATGACTTGCATTGCACTCAGGTGCATATGCAACATTAGTAGCATGTTTAGGAAGTATCGTGCTGACCTGATACTTAGCCATATGGTTGCAGAGATGGAAACCAAATACTTAAAGTACTGATCCACCGTTCCATCTCTTTATTGCCTCGCTGCATGCATGGACCCTAGGGTTAAGGTGGAAGGGGTAGAAAACACCCTAACTTACATTTCCTCATGCATGAACCTGGAAGACCCACTTGAAAAGTTTATTCATGAGATGTTGACTGACCTGTTCATATACCACGATACTAGGTATGGTGGTTGTAGTGATAGTAGCGAGACTGTGATTACGCACATAGATTCCTTGTTCAGAGATGATGATTTTTCTGTTAACCTAGTGAGCGGAAAACAATTGACCAGGATAAAGTATAATAGAAAAATATATGTTAGATTAAAAAAATAAATAATATTAAAAAAACAATTAATTACTCAATTTATGATTTATAATGTTTACTTTTTATAAGAAAAAATATACATAGGAAGGTTGGGATAGATAAGTGTTTGATAAGATGAATGTGTAACTAATTAATCTCTTCAAGAGATGCAAACTGTAATAGGAAAAAAAATCTTTTTTGATAACTTATTAATCTCAACACTACATCTCCAATCTGAATAGAAAGAGTTGATCAATAAGATAAATTTCTTACTTACCAAACAAAGTTTTTCAAATGACTGCAAATTATTTTTCCTCTGTTGCATCTGAATACATCATGAGAAGTAGCTTACAAGACTATGAAATTTGCTTGTAAAACTTCTAATTGCATCATAAAAGACTACTAGACCACATACTTGTCTTGTATGGAGCCGGTGGGCTTTCTCTCGAGGCATGAACACATTGTATGGGTTGGTATCATTAACAAGTGGAAGAGGCTTCAGAATCAACCACACCCCATGCCACCAACCACTTAACAAAAATGTTAGTAAGATGAAAATATTTCAAAATACAAATAAATAGCAAGCAGGCAAAAGAATTAGTAAAAGCAATTCCTGTGATTCATTAACCACTGAAACTACTTATTGATGAGTAATTTCAAACATAGAGGCATCAAAAGGGCCATGTTGTGCCGGAATAGCCCATTATAGTGTGACATATATGTATAGTTATAAGTTATTATACATATAGTATATATAGTTATTAATAATTATATATAGTTAAACATATAGTTATATATAGATATATTCATATAAGTAGTTATAAGTAGTTATACATAAATGTATGCAAAGTTATAAACAAATATATAGATTTACATATATGTATACATAGTTACAAAAATAGTTATATTTAATTATATAGAGTGTTATATAGTTATACAAATATTTATACATAGTTATACAAATATTTATATATAGTTATACAAATATTTATGTATAGTTATACACATATAGTTAAACATAAAGTTGTATGTTGTTATACATGTGATTATAAATATAATTATATGTGGTTTTACATATTACACATATAGCTAAACATAATGTTGTATGTTATTATACATGTAATTATAAATATAGTTAAATGTGGTTATACATATAGTCACACTTATATATAAACTTATATTTATACATGTCGGTATATATATTTTTTCATATAATTTTATATATTTATAAATATAGTTATGTATAAGTATAGATATAGTAAAATACATTTGTATATACTAATATAAAAAATATATATTAGATATATGTTGTAAATTATATATTAAAATATATTTATGTATACAATTTTTATAGTTATACATATAGTAAGATATAATAATTTATAATTATATGTTATTATACTTTTTTTTAACAAATTTTGTTTTATTATTATACTCTCTCTTTTGGTGGAGAAATACAATTTTTACAAACTAGATCTACCCTTTTCCCTTTTACTCCCTTTCTTGCAAAACAAAAAATTCATGCATGGAAATCTAATAAGTAGTATATATAGTTAAACTTATATTTGTACATGCCCTCTCACGTATGTATGTGTTATTATACATATAGTATATATAGTTATAAATAGTTATAAATAGTTAAATATAGTTAAACATAAAGATATATATAGATATATTCATACAATTAGTTATAAGTAGTTATACATAAATGTATTCAAAGTTATAAACTAATATATAGATTTACATATATGTATACATATATGTATACATAGCTACAAATATAGTTATATTTAATTATATAGAGTTTTATATCATTATACAAATATTTATATATAGTTATACACATATAGTTAAACATAATGTTGTATGTTTTTTTTGGATTAATGCCTCTGAACCTCAAGTTACATTCAAACACTGTTATGTTTGTTCAGAATACAAATCCTATTTGTGCATGTACATACGTGAGAGGGCATGTACACTTCCAACATGAAATAAAAGCTATTAGCAATATCAAAAGCCATCTATCCTATCATCAAGAAACATCAAATAAATTAATTGGTTCCATACACATTACTCACTATTATCATTGAATGATAATAAAAAATGGCTGAAACAGGTTGGTAGTCATCTAGTAGTTTTTTTTAATATACATGTTCAAAAAACATGATGTACTTCAAGGTTACCCATCTAGAATCAAACCATCCTGGCCCTCCAACTAGGAGCATGAACCTGAATCTTGGCATCAAATAGGTAAAGCCAGGGTTGCAAATACATGTTATTTCTTAATGGATATTCACTAGGTTTAGCAGGATCATGCATCACCTTGAAATTAATAGGCAAAAAAAATGCATGAGAAACCGATTGGGGATCCCATTGCTGAGGGCCAGGGAAAGATGGAAGGGCCATACTATCACTGGGGGAAATAAAAATACTTGCAACATGTGAGGTTGGAATGTAAGTTGCTGGTGGCCTAGTAGGCTTTAAAGTAGATGGACTGAGAAGTTCCATGTCTGGTGGGCACCAATCGAGTATGTCATCATCATTGTTAAAGAGCTTCTTCTATAGTAGTCTGCTTAGAAGAACTTGTTTTTCTTTCAAATTTGGTAGTGCATGAATATTGCATTCGCTAGCTTGCTTGTGCATCACTTGAGTAGAGACAAGCAGAGAAAACCTTTCAAAGCCAAAATAATATGGCAAGCTTTGAGGAGTTGCCTTTGACTTGAATGGTGTCAAGGACTTGGTCAATGAACAATCAAGATTATCAAATTCACCATCTGAATATTCTTCAAGAGCCTTAGCATTCAGCAATTTGCCTCATGAATAAAGAGAGTATCAGAAGCAGTTCCATAATCAAAGTCAGGAAGATAATCGTAATCATTTGCGGCCATGGGTTTTCACCCAGCATCACCTAATGAAAGTAAGGAAGCCAAATGAACATGAGGGGCTGTTCTAATGGTTTGACTGCTAATAGTTGAAGTAGTTTTGACTTGTCGTGGTCTTGCAGATGCAGGGAGGGAGGATGAATCATAAATTAAAGAAATATGGGATTGTTCTGCCATGGCGAGAGAGCTGGTGAGCAAAAGACAGTCAGTTGTAGAAAAATGCTGGAGTTCAGAATGAGGTTGACACGTATGGGTATTCATGGAATTGATGTCAGTGTATCTACAAGTCCCATGGATTTTGCCTATTCATTGTGAAGCATCAAGAGAGTTGCGAGGTTTGTCACTTAAAGAGGAAATCTTTCTCTCATATGCTTTAGCAATAGACTTGGATGATGGATGGTTTCGCCACCATACAACACAGCCAATTAACAATTCTTGGTGATTATCATCTACAGTCGTGCCCTTAAAAAATCCATACTTAGCAAGTATGGTAATTATGTTGTGTCTTTGGGGGCAGACATAAAGATCAACACCCTGTGAAAGTTGTGCAAAGCCAACCCTCTCACCTTTCTTGTACCCTCTTGCAACATCTTTCATGCTTTCTTGTTCAAAGTTCAACTCTATTCTCAATCTCTCATTAACATCCTAACATATCAGGAACAACAGAAACATTCTATCTCAAAGATCAAAATGCATATCATGTTTTTGTGAAAGCAAATAATGAGAAATGAAATGTAACATACCATGACCATGGTACACAAATTCATGAGGGATGATAGGATTCGAAGAAGTAAAATAACTAGACATTAAAAAATGATATGGTTTCATTTTACTGAGTAAGGGTAGAAAGCATTACCTCAAATCAAACGCTCCTGCATATAAGATAAGCGATGAAGAGTAAGCATTAAATAATAAATATATAAACAACTTTAAGAGCTAGCACATTTTTTGGTGATTTGAAATCCATTAAACATTAAAAAAATTTATCATTAAAAAAACTTCACAATTTAATAAATATACAAGTGCTTAGATATAATGTTTTGTTTAAAATATTTTTATAAATGTTATATATATATATATATATAATTATATATGTGTAACACTTTTTTGAATATTATATAGTATACATATCACATTTATATAAACATTATAAATATTTTATATTCATATAAAAATTTATATTTTATTTTAATGTTTATAGATATGTATAAATATTTTATATGTAATATAAATGTTATATAAAAAAATATATAAATGGATAGTTTTATGTAAATGTTGTATAAATATTTATAAATATTATACATATGTATAAATATTTATATATAACATTATATGTTTATATAAACATATTAATGTTTATATATAATGTAATACATTTATATATATTAAAGTATAGACATTTATATATAATATCATACATTTTGTATTTTTGGAGACATTTATATATAATGTAATACAATGTCATATATTTATATATAATATAATACATTTATATATAATGTCATATATTTATCTGTTTATAATATTTATCTGTTTATATAAACAAAATTTATATATTTATTTGTTTATATATAAATGTAATACATTTATATATAATGTCATATATGTAACCATTTATAATATTTATTTTTTTATATATTAAAGTATAGACATTTACATATAAAGTATAGATATTTATCACATTTTTATAAACTAAATGTATATATAATGTCATACATTTATTTATAATGAAATATATTTATCTATTTATAATATTTTTGGAGACAACAAAAACAGAACCCATAAACATTGATTTTGTTTTTTCTTAAGTTACAGAAGCAGAAAACATTTAGCATACATTTTTTTTCTTAAGTTCCAAAAGCAAAAAACAAAATGCATACATTTTGTATTTTAAATCTATAAAACCCTAAAAATTTAAACAGTAAAAGAACAATGTTTACACTAACCATTAGCTATTTCATTAATGGTGGAG
This sequence comes from Sapria himalayana, assembly GCA_029783825.1. Classification (NCBI taxonomy): domain Eukaryota; kingdom Viridiplantae; phylum Streptophyta; class Magnoliopsida; order Malpighiales; family Rafflesiaceae; genus Sapria; species Sapria himalayana. The sequence continues at coordinate 243,946 of JAREIK010001456.1, forward strand.
AGTCAAAATCATATAAGAGATGTGAAAATAGAAGAATGAAGAAAAAAATTGGGGGAAAAAAAAATAAAAATCAATATTCTGTATAAACCAAACTCCATCATTGGTGATGAAATTGAGTGAGGCACAGAAATGTATATAGTATTCTGAAGGAGATGAGCAATGAAAATATTAACAAGTAACTAGAGGTGCCCGGCCTAGTCCAGTTTTAGGCTACTTAACTAGGCTAGTGTTGGTCCGGCATGGAATAGAAACCATGTCGTGCCTGGCTCGGCATGGATACTATGGAGGTCTAACCTAGCATGGCATGCGGCCCAAAAATTTCTGGGTTCGGCCCGTGTGGGGACGAACAAAAGCAAATTTTTTTAGAAAATTAGGATTTTGGCGGTGCACTAACTTACTGTCGTGCATCTTGCTTTTTACGGGGCTCGGTGAGCCTCACCTATCGGGAGTTGGCTAGTATTGACCACGTTCGGTGTATGGTCACGTGAGCCATGCCCACGAACTTGGCACGGCACGGCAGGCCAGCACGACACTTAGCATGCCGTGCCGAGCCTAGGCACGGCACTATAGTGTCTCGTGCCAGGCTCGGGCATTAATAAATAGTGTCGGGCCCGTGTCGGGCCAAGCTGGCCCTGCCCATTTAAAATTTCTACTGGTAACAAGAAGAGATCGAATTCATAGGGTGCTCTCGTAGTCTAGTTTCGCTTTTCCTCTCTTCATCTTCGAAAGATATAAAAAATGTTTGTTATTGATTAGGCCTTGACATTTTTTTTTCATTGAATTAAGTGATTGAATTTGTCTCTTTTTTTAATTAAAAATGTAAACTAAAATTATAAATTTTAAATAATTTTAAATAAAAAAAATGTAATAGATTTTTTTTAACTATAAATGATATTATTTTATAAATAAATTAAATAATAATAATAAATAATAATGTATTTCATATATATATATATATATATATATATATATATATATATACTATGGTTATAAATTTTTAAGAATTCAATTTATTTTTTGTGATTAAAATATGAAATAATTATAAAGGAATAAAATTTCTTATTATTTGATATAATTTATAATTTATATATTTCCAAAAATTATTTAAAGCTGAGAAGAATAAAAAACATTATATTTATTATTTTAATAAAAAGCAGAATAGTATAAGTTAATAGCAAAAATCTTACTCTATTGTTTAATTCTTATAAATTTGAGCAGGGACAAAAAATAAAACTTGAAATAAAATCAGCTTAGGGTCTGTTTGGTAGTACTTTTTAAAAGTGTATATAGGCCAAAAAATAATTTTGAGTATTTTTAGGATAAAAAAATATCATTAGTAATATTTTAAATAACTCTTTAGAAACCCTAATAAAATAATTGAAGTCTTCTTTTAATAACCACACTGAGATATTTATTTTTTAAAGCATCAAATTTTTGTTTGATGTAATTAAAATAAATATCTATTTATCTTTAAATATCAATTTATTTTCTTATAAATTTAATGAAAAATTTGATTTTTTTTTCCTAAATTTTAAAATCTTTTTGTAAATATTTTTTTAAAATATTACTATAATCATTAAAATATTTTTTTTATTTTAAATAATAAAAATAATTACTTGTTTATTCATTAATTCAGATATTTTTATAATTTTTTTATTTAATTATAGAATTAATTATTTTACATTTTTAGTAGTAGTAATTTATTTGTATGTTCATTTATTAATTAAAATATTCTTAAAAAATAATATAATTACATAAATAATTATTTAATGTTTTTTTAATAAAAATATTTAATTATCATAATTAAATATTTAGATAAATAATTTGGATACTTTTTAAAAAATTTTATAACAATAAAAATAATTATTTTAGTGATTTTTAATATAAATTTTTATTTGTATTTATATAATTTTGAAATTATTTTTTATAATATCCTATTTTTATAATTATATGAGGTGAATGTGTCTTTAAATAATCAATTATCCATAGGCTATGTAATACCTTTAATATAGAAAATTACATAAAAAATTAAAAAAAATAATATATAAAAAAAGTAATTAATTAATGATTAGCTACGGAGATTATTCCCAGCCAAAATAGCTAGGGTAAAATCCATAGCTAAAAGAATATATTTTGTGAAAATTATCATTTAAGGAATAATCGCTTGCAATAAAATATAAAATAGAAAAAAATCAGATAAATATTTAGCGACGAAAAATATCTGAACATAATTAGGTAGGAGAAATTCGTTGCAAATTCCATCGCAAGTTTCATTTCTAGTTCTGTCGCTAAATTAGCTAAAAAAATCCATCACTAAATTCATCACTAAAATAGATGGAAAATTTTTAATCGACCATTTCTGTCTCTAATCCATCACAAATCCATCACAAATGTTTATTTCAATGTTAAATCAAAAATACCTTACTATTCCCTAGCTAATCCCTCGTTATTTGCCTAGGGATTTTTCCCTAGCAAAAATTTACAAATAAAACTAACATTTTCTTGTAGTGTCTGTCTGTTATAATTCAATTTATCTATCCGTCTATCTGCCTATATATTTGTCAGTCTACCTATCTATCTATCTATCTATCAGTCTATCTATCAGTCTATCTTTCTATCTATATGTCTGACTATCTATCTGTCTATCTCTTGATATATATGTCTGTCTATTTGTCTCACATATATGTCTATCTATCTGCCTATTTGTCTGTCTATATGTTTTTCTATCTTTCCATCTATATGTATGTATATCTGTCTGTCTATATGTCTATTTATCAGTCTATCTATCTATCTGTCTATTTGTCTTTCTATTTTTGTCTATATATCTGTCTTTTAATTTATCAGTATGTTTATCTATATGTCTATCTAACTATCTCTCTATCTATTTGTATATCTGTTTGTCTATCATCTGTCATTCTCATTTCTAACTATCTATCTATTTCTCTTTTATCTGTGTCTATCTGTGTATCTATTTTTCTATCTATCCGTCTGTCTATCTTTCTATCTATCTATCTTTCTATTTATCTATCAATTTGTCTATCTATCTATCTATATATCTTTCTGTCTATCTATTTGTTTATCTATCTATTTATCTATTTCTCTATCTGTTTGTCTGTTTATCTATCTGTCTATCTATCTGCTTATTTGTATGTATAAATGTTTGTCGATCTATCTCTCTAGTTGTCTGTCCAACAATCAATCTATCAATCTATCTATCTATCTGTCTGTGTGTCTATCTGTCTATCTTTATGACTATTTATCTATCTATTTATCTCTCTATTTATATGTCTGAATATTTGTCTCACCTATCTATTTATCTATATATCTATTTATTTATTTATTTATCTATCTATCTTTCTATCAATCTATCTGACTATCTATCTATCTATCTATTTGTCTATCTATCTATTTGTATATCTATTTGTCTATTTGTCTATCTATATGTCTTTCTATCTGTCTATCTGTATGTCTTTATATCTGTCTGTCTATCTGCCTATATATATGTCTGTCAATCTATTTATCTATATATCTATTTATCTATTTATTTATCTATCTATTTATCTATCTTTGTCTATCTGTCTATCTGTCTGTCAATTTGTCAATCAATCTGTCTGTCTATCTGTCAGTTTATTTATATGTCTATCTATCTATCTATTCATCTATCTATCTGTCTATCTATCTATCTATCTATCTATTTGTATATGTGTCTGTCTATATATTTATTAATCAATCAATCAATCTGTCTGTCTATCTGTCATTCTATTTGTTAGTCTATTAATATTTATATCTGTCTGTCTATCTGTTGGTCTATTTGTCTATCTAACTATCTATCTGTCTAAATGTCTGTCAATCTATCTATCTAACTAACTATCTATCTATTTATCTCTCTGTCTATCTACCTGTCTTTTTGTCTCAACTATATATATGTCTATTTGTCAAAATATTTGTCTATTTATCTATCTATCTATATATTTGTCTATCTGTCGGTCTATCTATCTATCTATGTATCATTATATTTGTCTCACATGTCTTTCAATCTATATGTCTATCTATATGTCAGCCTATCTTTCTACTTATTTTTTATCTATATATTTGTATATATGTATGTATATCTTTCTATCAAACTATCTATATATTTGTCTGTCTATCAGTCTTTCTAGGTATATATCTAACTATCTGTCTATCTATCTATTTATCTATCTGCCTGTCAATCAATCTTTCTGTCTATCTATTTGTCTATTTGTATGTCTATCTTTTTATCAGACTATTTATCTATCTATTTATCTGTCTGTTTATGTATCTATCTATTTGTCTATCTATTTTATCAGCTATCAATCTGTCTATATGTGTGTCTATCTATCTGTCTGTATATTTTTTTTGTCAATCTTTCTGTCTATCTATCTGTATATCTATCAGACTAACTTTCTGTTTATCTCTCTGTCTATATGTGTCTATATCTCTTGATCAATCTATCTGTCTATTTGTATCACCTATATATCTATTTATCTGTGTGCCTATCTATTTATCTATATGTATATCTATCTGTCTATTTGTTTGTCGATCTATGTGTCTATATGTCTGTCTATCTGTCTATCTATCTGTCTATCTATCTATCTATCTATCTTTTTGTCTATATGTCTTTAGATCTATCTGTCTATTTGTCTATCTATCTACCTATCTATCTATCTATCTATCTATCTATCTATCTATCTATCTATGTGTGTATCAATCAATCAATCAATCTACCTGTCTATCTATCTATCTCTCTCTATCTATCTGTCTATCTATTAGTCTGTATATCTGTCTGTCTATCTATATGTCTGTCTGTCTATCTGTGTATCTCTCTATCTTTCTATTTTTTTTATCTAAATGTTCAGCTATCGATCTATCTTTCTATCTATCTATTTGTCTATTTGTCTATCTGTCTATCTATCTATATATACCTATCTATCTATTTGTCTGGCTGTCTATCTATCTATCTTTCTTTATTTCTATCTGTATATCTATTAATATATATGTTTGTATATTTGTTTTTCTATCTATCTGTCATTTCATCTGCAAATCTATCTCTTTATATGTCTATCTATATATTTGTCTATCTATCTATCTATCTATCTATATGTATGTATATCTATCTGTGTATGCATATATCTATCTCTTTGTCTATTTATCTGTCTATCTGTTTGTAAATCTATCTATCTATTTGTATGTCTATCTCTCTATATGTCTGTTTATTTGCATGTCAATATGTCCGTCTATCTATTTGTGTATATGTCTATTTATATGTCTGTATATCTATCTGTCTATCTGTCTATCTATGTTTCTATCTATCTGTCTGTCTATCTGTGTGTCTATCTGTCTGTCTATCTATATGACTATTTTTCCATCTATTTTTTTATTTGTCTATCTATATGTTTGTTTATCTAATTGTTTATCTTTCTGTCTATCTGTTTATCTATTTTTCTCACCTATTTGTATATCTATTTGTCTGTCTAAATATCTATCATTCTATTTGTCTATCTGTCTGTCTATATGTCTGTCTATCTATTTGTCTATTTATCTATCACTCTATCTGTATATATATATATATATATATATATCTATCTATCTATTTGTCTCACCTATATGGCTGTCTATCTATCCGTCTATATGAGTGTCTATATATCTCTCTATTTGTTTGTCTGTCTATATGTATGTCTATCTATCTATTTATCTCTCTATCTCTCTATCTAGCAATCTATCTGTCTGTCTTTCTTTCTGTCTGTCTATCTATCTATATGTTTTTATATCTATCTGTCCGTCTATCTATTTTTCTATCTATCTATCTATTTGTCTGTCTATTTGTCTGTCTATTTGTCTGTCTATCTCTCTCTCAATTTGTCTATCAATCTATCTATCAATATGTTTGTATATCTTTCTATCTATATGTTTCTCTATATGTCTGTCAATCTACCTATGTATCTCTCTATCTATTATCTATTTGTATATCTATATATCTATCTATATGTCTGTCTACCTATATGTCAATCTGTCTATCTATATATGTGTCTATCTGTTTCTCTATCTATATATATGTCTATCTATTTGTTTGTCTATCTATTTGTCAATCTCTCTGCCTATTTATATATCTATTTGTCTATCTATCTATCTATCTATCTTTTTATTTGTTTATATATCTATCTCTCTATCAGTCTCTCTATTCATTTCTATATCTATTTGCCTATATGTTTATCTATTTTTCTGACTATCTATTTGTCTATCTATCTATCCATCTATAAATCAGTCTATTTGTCTTTCTATCTGTCTATCTATCTGTGTATCTGTCAGTCATTTGTCTATCTATCTATCTATCTATCTATTTGTTTGTCTATATATCTCTATATTTGTCTATCTATCTATATGTTTGTCTATCTAACTATCTATATGTCTGTCTGTTTATTTGTCTATTTATTTCTCTGTCTATCTATCTGTCTATTTGTCTCATCTATCTATCTGTCTTTCTGCAATCTATTTGTCTATCAATCTATCTGTCTATCTATCTATCTTTCTAGCTGTCTGTCGGTCTATCTATCTATACATTTGTCCCACATATCTATCTATCTATCTATCTGTCAACCCATCTCTCTACCTATCTGTCTATCTATCTTTTTGTCTATATTTATGTCTATCTTTTTTATCTGATTATCTTTATATCTGTCTGTCTATCTGTATATCTAGCTGTCTATCTAACTATCTGTCTATCTAACTGTATATCTGCATGTCTATTTGTCTATCTATCTATTTGTCTATTTGTATATCTATCTATTTATCAGACTATTTTTTGTCTATTTATCTATATGTTTATGTATCTATCTATTTTTTTCAGCTATCTATCTGTCTATCTTTCTGGTTTATCTGTCTGTCTATTTGTCTGTATATTTTTTTATATATCTGTCTATCTATCTATTTATCTGTCTATCAATCTAATTTTTTATATATCTCTCTGTCTATTTGTCTATATATATCTTTATTTATCTATCTGTCTATTTGTATCACCTGTATGTCTATTTATCTGTCTTCCTATCAATCAATCTATCTGTCTATCTGTTTGTCTATCTATGTGTCTACCTGTCTGTATATCTATCTATCTATCAGTTTATTTGTTTGTCTATCTATGCATATATTTATCTCTCTGTCTATCTATCTGTCTATATGTTTGTATATCTGTCTATATGTTTGTCCATTTACAAGTCTATATGTCTGTCTATCTATTTGTCTATATGTCTGTCTATATGTATGTATATCTATCTATCTATCTATCTATCTATCTTTTTGTCTATCTGTCTGTCTATCTGTGTGTCGATCTATCTATCTATCTATGTGACTATTTGTCTATCTATCTATTTATCTATCAATCTATCTATTTGTCTATCTATCTGTATGTTTATGTATCTGTTTATCTTTCTGTCTATCTATCTATATATTTGTATCACCTATCTGTATAAATAATTTTTCTATCTAAATGTCTATCAATCTATTTGTCTATCTATCTATCTGTCTGTCTCTATGTCTAGTTTATCTGTTTGTCTATTTGTCTGTCACTCTATCTATATATCTTTCTATATATCTATCATTCTATTTGTCTTACCTATTTGTCTGTATATCTGTCTATCTATATGAATGTCTATATGTCACTCTGTGTGTCTATCTATCAATATGTCTATCTATGTATGTGTCCATCTGTCTATCTTGCTATTTATCGATCTATCTATTTATCTATCTGTCTGTCTATATGTCTTTAAATCTATTTGTCTGTCTGTCTATCTATCAGACAGTCTGTTTGTCTGTCTATTTTTCTATCTATCTCTCTCTCAATTTGTCTGTCAATCTATCTGTCTATATGTTGGTTTGTCTATCTTTCTATCTATCTGTATGTCTATCTGTCTATCTATCTATCTATCTGATATTTGTCTATCTATATGTCTGTTCATCTATCTGTCTCGCTATCTATCAATCTCTCTATCTATATGAGTGACTATCTCTTTATCTATCTATCTATCTTCCTGTCTATCTGTTTGTCTATCTATTTTTCAATCTCTATGTCTATTTGCCTATCTATCTATTTGTCTATCTATCTCTATGTCTATCTATATGTCTTATTGTCTGTCTATCTATCTTTTTATTTTTCTATCTATATGTCTGTCTATCTGTCTCTCTATTCATTTGTATATCTATCTGTCTATATGTCTCTCTATTCATTTGTATATCTATCTGTCTATATGTCTATCTATTTGTCTGTCTATCTGTCTGTCTATCTATCTGTTTATTTATTTATCTATCTGTCTTCTGTCTACTATGTGACTATCTATTTATCTATCTATTTGTCTATCTATCTGTCTGTCTGTCTGTCTGTCGATGTGTTTGTCTATCTATTTGTCAATATCTCTCTATCTCGTTCTCTATTTATCAATCTTTCTATCTGTTTGTCTATATATCATTCTATCTATCTGAATATCTGTCTAACTATTTCTCTATCTATCTGTTTGTCTATCTGTATGCCTATCTATCTATCTTTCTATCTATATATCTGTCTGTCCATTTGTCAGTTTATTTATCAGTCTATTTGTCTGTCTATCTGTCTGTCTATTTCAATGTCTATTTGTCTGTCTATATGTCTGTCTATTTCAATGTCTATTTGTCTGTCTATCCGTCTATCTATCTATTTTTCTGTCTTTCTATCTGTTTATCTATATGTCTATCTATCTATCTATCTGTCTGTCTATCTATCTATCTATCTGTCTATCTATCTGTCTATCTATATGTCTATATATATATATATCTGTCTTTCTGTCTGTCTATCTCTATGTTTATCTATCTATCTAATCTATTTGACTGTTTATCTGTCTATCTATCTGTCAGACTATCTGCCTATCTATATGTCTGTCTAACTCCTAACTATCTGTCTGCCTATCTATCTGTCTATATATCTATCTATATGTCTGTTTATCTATCACTTCTAAAAATTACGATAATACCGTTGAAAGTACCGACCATAATATTCACTCGGTAATTGATGTCCAAAACATGACCAGTTAGCGACCAAAAAAGGGTGTCAAAAAAAAATATTTCCGACCAAAATTCTGACTAAAGAGTGGCCATAATTACTTACTAAATATTTTTGGTTGCAAATTGGTTTGTAGTGTGTTTATCAAATATAGTACCATCCATTTATCGACCTATAATTATAATTGGTCGCTAATTACTATCCATTTCATGACCAATTTAGAGATCTAAACATGCGAATAGGATAAAAATACTTCCCACCAAATTTTCGACCCACTACCAACCATATATTACCGACCAAATATAATTGATCGAAAATATAGTTTGTAAATTAGGATGGAATATGCGAAAAATATTCCCGAAAGATTACCGACCATTTAACGACCAAAAATATATAACCATTAAAAACTATCAGTACAGTGGTTATCCAAATACGTATAACTCTATTCTCATCGACTGTGTACCAACCATAGTTTTGGTCGGTAATTCATTGTTTAAATTTTTTGATTTGACAAACATTTCCTAAGTGATTAACACGTAAATTTTTGCCAAGCTCCATCATTTTATCGAATCAAAGTTGACTGTAAGCATGAAATCACAAAAAATTGATATTTCTTCTGAATCCAGGTAAGTTTTTCTTTGTTCTTCTCTTTCAAATTGCTTATACACATCTCTGTTTCTCTGAATTATATATAGACATCCAAAATTTCATTTTTTCAGTATATTTGGGCATTAGGTTTTTATGTTCTCCTAATTTCTTAATTTTTATTCGATTTCATTTAACATAACATGATTTTGACTCGACACAATTAATCAAACTGTAATTTTTCATTTTTTATAATTTGTTCTTCTACTGTTAATATTTTTAGGGTTTTAGTGATTTTGATATTAATTAAATGATGTTAGCATTCCGATTAATCTTAATGTTAATGGTTTATATTTATATATTAGTATGACATTATGTATGAATGTCTATACTTTAATATATATAATGATTAATGTTAAATCGAACTTTTATATAATGTTAATCTTAAATGTCTATAACAGTATGTATAAACTTTTCACTTGGGTCAAACTTGTAGTACTTATGTATCCATACTTTATTGCATAGTCTCTCTCTTTGTATTACTTGTTGATAAATAATGGTTTTGTGTTACTATAATTTAATGATCATTGAAATACAATCTGATATTTACACAAATTACTAGTGTTATGGCTAATCATTCATATATTGGCAATACATAGTTTTCCATATGGAAACAATAGACTTTTTTTTAAAAAAAAATAAAACAATAATTTTATGTGGTATGGATATACTCCACATTTCGTTTGATATATTAAGATGCCTCAAATAAAAATATTTTAAAAAAAATCTTCTTTTAAAAAATTATAATTAAAGCATACCCCAAAATTAAAAATAATTATGCTTTAGAGCTCTTAAGTAGTAAAATCCAGAATTGTATCTCCAATTATTAAAAGAACTCCACCTCTCCCTACCACATCATCATTAAAAAAATAAAAAATAAATATTAAAAATATTTTTGAATAATATTTTTTTAAAATATACATATATATACAGCATACATTATATCTAAAAATACATTTTTCAAAACGTATACACCCAATATGTTTAGAAAAGAATATATCTTTTATATATATATTTGAAAACTTATACAATATTATGTGTTTATATATTTTTCAAAAAACATATATACATAGAATCCATTTTCTACTTATATATGTTTTTTCAAATATGTGAATACACAAATATGCTTTTAATAAATATATATGGTATATACTTTTTGAAAACATATACAATATGTTATGTGTATACATTTTTGAAAAAACATATATACATAATATCCTTTTTATATGTTTAAATATTTTTTTAAAAAACATATATATACACATAATATATTTTCAAAAAACTTATAAAGTATATATATATATATATATATATATTTTGAAAACCTATAATATATTATATGTATAAACATTTTTAAATATATATATATATATATATATATATTTATTTATTTATATATTTATATATATATAATTATTTATTTATTGCATTACATTTTCTATGTAGGTATATATATTCAAAATACTATATTAATTATATATATTTTTTCAAAAACATACATAAATATACTTTTCATATATGTTTTACAAAAACATATATATAGTTTACGCATACTCAATAAGTATCAAAAATAGTAGTTTTTTTTTGTTTTTTTAATGTTTACAAACATTTTTGAAAATATATATATATATATATATACACAATATTCACTTTCTGTATATATGTTTTTTCGAAAATGTATATACACATAATATATGCATAATTATATATAAATATTAAATTTACAGCTTATATTTAATATGTAATTGTATATAGTAGTATATAAAATAGTTTTTTACTATATCTATACCTATACATTACTATATGTATAAATATATAAAAATTAAATGAAAAAATATATATACCTACATGTATAAATATATGTTTATGTATATGTGGAACTATATGTATAACCACATGTAACAATTTTTTTAATTACATGTATAACAACACACAAAATTATGTTAAACTATATGTGTATAACTATATATAAATATTTGTATAACTAAATAAATGTCTATATAATTATAGATAACTATATTTGTAACTATATACATATATTTATTCATATATTTAAATCATAATATTTGTTGAATTTTTTAACTAGTTATGAAAGATGCTCGTGAATGGATGTACAAGGGTCGAATAGAGAATGTAACGTTCTCTAATGAATGTGGGGATAAAGTTGATGACTTTGTTTAGTTTTCTCTGAGACATCCTGAGTGTTTGAATGGTGGCACAAATATAAGGTGTCCTTGTACTTTAGTTAAATGTCAGGATAAAAAGTTTTTGAATTTTTAGACTGTGAAGATACATTTGTATAAAAATGGGTTTTTGGTGGATTACAATGTTTAGATATACCATGATGATAAGAAAGTCCACCAAAGGTGTTCAAGTTCAGTACGAGTGTCAATAAGTGAAGCTAATCAGATGGTCTCGGATAATATTAATCACACTACATCCCATAAAATGGTTTTTGATGCGGTGGGTCTTGAATTCAACCTGAATGAGGAACCCAATGCCGAGGCAAGAAATTTCTATGACATGATTCGAGCTGGAGACAAACCTGTATATGAAGGATATTCTAAGCAAACTCAACTTTCTGTAGCCAAGAAGATGTTAGAAATAAAGTGCAGACACAGGTGTTCGCAGGCATGGTTTGATGATATGTCTAAATTCATTTGAGAATTGTTTCCAAGAGATAATCTGGTGTCATTGGATTTCTACAGTATGAAGAAGTTAGTTAGAGGCTTGGGATTACCCGTATAGGTCATTCATTGTTGTGTGAACAAATGTATGATATACTAGGGTGATGACAGTGACAATACTAGTTATAAAATATGTGGGCATGCTCAGTACAAGTTAAAGGTTAGGGGTTCTGGAAATAGATTGTATATATGTAATTTGAAGGTGCCGTATAAGAAAATGAACTTTTTCCAATAACACCTAGGTTGTAGAGATTGTATGTATCAACCGCAATATCTAATGAAATTAGGTGGCATTTAGAGCATATGAAGGACCGTAAAATGTGTCACCCTTTTGATGCCCCTGCTTGGAAACATTTTGATGAGTGTTTTCCTAATTTTTCTTCTGAAGTTTAAAATGTTAGGATGGGTTTATTTCCTAATGGTTTTCAGTAGTTTGGTCAATCTAGAGAGCAATATTCTTTGTGGCCTGTGGTGGTGACCCCGTATAATTTGTCTCTAGACTTATGTATGAAAGAGATTTTTATGTTTAAGACTGTGTTAGTGTCGGGGCTTTTAAATACAAATGCGAAGATAAATGTTTTCTTACAGCCATTGATAGTAGAGTTGAAATGTCTTTGGGGGTGTTGAGGTTCAAACTTAAGATATCCAGTGACCGGGAATGGCACGAGCCGTGCCGTGCCGTGCCTGACCAGGCACGGTTCGGTGCCAGTGGCATGACACACCGGCACGAGATCGTCCCGTGTCCCCATTGCTTCGCCCCTCTCGCAAAAAAGACCGCGGGTCGGGTCTGATTGGACCCGACCCATGGTCGCCCGAGCTGACATAATCCCCCCCCCCCCCACCAACGGGCAAAAAAAAAATTAAAAAAAAAATTAAATTTCAGCTGTTGGATCTCGCCTCCAATGGCTAGGGGGCAGAATCCAACGGCCCTCATGATTCTGACCCCTAAAAATTAAAAAAAAATTAAAAAAAATGAAATTTTTTTAAAAAATATTTTTTTAATCTATAAATTTCACCCCACTCTCTATAACATTGATGTTTTTCATAAATATTTTTTCTCTCAAATCTCACATTTTCTCTCTCAAAAATCTTGCTCCGCTCTCTCGGGACTCGGGATTTCGGCATTCGCCTTGAATTTTCAGGTATCTCAACTTGAGTTTTGAATTTTGAGCTTGACTGTGGTGCACCGTGCACGTGACCGACCTCATTGCTTTTACCGGGTAATTTATTTTAAGTTTTTTACTCTCTCTTTAGTTTCTCTCTCTAGACCAAAAATAAAAAATTTTAAAATCAGCCATCTAGTCTCTAAATAACTATTCTGATTAACAAAAATCTTAAAAATGACAAATACTAATGAAACATATTTAAATTTAGAAAATGAAAATATTACACAGAGGTATGAGGCTGCTGAAACATTGGTTTCTAAAGTGTTCTCAACCCAAACTTCTAAAAAACAAAAAACTAGGAGGACTTCTGTAGTTTGGACTCATTTTAATATAATAAAACAAAAAAATATTAGGGGTGAGGAAGAAGAAATGGCACCGTGCAAATATTGTATGAGACTTTTAACATGTAAGAGTTTGTTTGGGACTGGGCACCTTAAGAGGCATGTCGAATTGTGCACCAAAAAACATGGTCCATTAGATCCTAGGCAAACTCAACTTGGCACTGCATTATTTTAGACTGGATCGAGTTCAGTTTCAATGTTTACTCCCTTCATATACTCCAGCGATTTGGGTAGGGAGTGCATGACCAGACTTATCACATTGATGGGTCTTCCGATCAGATTTTCCAAAGATCCAAGGATAGTGCACATCAAGCAGACATATTTTCAGTCTATTTATCGTAGGATTCCTAGGTCCACATCTAGTAATGACATACTAAAAATATATAAGTTAGAAAAACAAAAAATAATTAATGAATTTATGGGATATAGTGGAGTGGTGTATATGACTTCTGATATCTGGATAAGTCGCGATGAATTATCTTATGCATGTCTCATAGCCACTATGTAGATTCTAACTGGACTATAAATAAAAAAATTTTAGGATTCTCTGATATCTTCATCCTCATAATGGCCCGACCATTTTTGAGTGTATGCTGAAAATCTTTAGGGAATATAAAATTCAAAATAAAATTTTTATTGTCACATTCGATAACACATCTAATAATAGAGTAGCGATTAACATGTTTGTTAGGAATATTAGAGATGCACCATTATGAGAGATTTTTCATGTCAAATGCATGTGTCACATGATTAACCTGATTGTTCAAGCGGGTATGAAGGTGTGTTCCCCCGCGTTGGATAATATACGTAATGCACTAAAATATATTCGTACTCCTCGCGGACAACATGAGTTTTGTAGTCTATGTTTATCTACGAATCTTAAGAAGAAGAAATTTCAATCGGATGTGAGACATCGTTGGAATTACACGTACCTGATGTTGGAATCATGTGTTGGATACGAACACGTGATATCCGACTACGTTAATAGTAAGAGTGGCGAACTTATTATTGATGACACTAACTGGGCTTCAGGAAATTCATTTATAAAATTCCCGTAGATTTTTTATGACACGACGAACATGTGTTCGTCGATTTATACGCCCACAACTTGCATTGCACTCCGGTGCATATGCAACATTAGTAGCATGTTTAAGAAGTATCGAGCTGACCCGATACATAGCCATATGGTTGCAGAGATGGAAACCAAGTACTTATAGTACTGGTCCACCGTTCCATCTCTTTATTACCTCGCTACATGCATGGACCCTAGGGTTAAGGTGGAAGGGGTAAAAAACACCCTGACTTAGATTTCCTCGTACATGAACCTGGAAGAGCCACCTGAAGGGTTCATTCACGAGAAGTTGACTGACCTGTTCACATACTACGATACTAGGTATGGTGGTGGTAGTAGTGAGACTGTGATTATGGACATGGATACCTTGTTCAGAGATGACGATTTTTTCATTCAGTTAGCGAGGGGGAAACGTAGGGATGGACCATCACATAGGAGCCAGCTTTCTCAGTACTTAGATACCGATTACTGCTCAATCCTATCACATTCTAATACTAAGAATATTGATATATTACAGTGGTGGAAATCATATGAGTCCACTTTTTCCGTGCCATCTACGTTGGCACGAAATCTACTGACTCCTCCGGTGTCAAGCGTAGCATCGGAGTCTACTTTTTCTATTGCAGTGAACGTGATTTCAGATATGAGATCAAGATTACGTCCAGATATTGTTGAGGCCTTGGCTTGTTTGAAGGATTGGGAGGATTCGAGGTTTAGGATCCATGATCGTGCTGGAGCTGGGACTAGGACATGGACTACAGCCGCATCCACTACGATAGCTAAGGAGTTAATTGTTGAAGATGATGATCCATATGATACTGATCTTGATGTTGCGACTAATGATGCTCATGATATGCCGATTGACGATTGATGATGATCTACTAATTTTTGATTTAGATGTTTTGTTTTTTTATTGATTGTACGCTTTATTTATACGTTACGTTAAAACTTTAATTTGTATGGTTCGGACATTCGGCATCTAATGACTGATTGTTCATTTTTTATTTATGATTTGGTTTGCTCATGTTTTTTTACTTTTTAATTTTTTTAACATAATTTATTGATTTATTTATTTTTTTGTTTTAATTTTTCATTTAAAAATTTATAACTCTATTATATAATTCTAATAAATTTTAAACTAATTTTATATTACATTATAAATATAATTTTATCTTTGTAATTTTAATAAATTTTAACAATTTTCATATTATAAATATATAATATTATACATTATCTATAATTTTATATATAATTTAATAATGTATATAATTAAAATAAAAATTAAAACAAAAAAGGTAATAAAAAAATTTTTTTTTGCCTGGCCCATATGGCCTGGACAGGCTCGAGCGGGCCAGGCACGGCATGGTATAGTAACCGTGTCGAACCTTGCCAGGCACGAAAGCACGTCTGTGCTCAAAAAAAGGGCCGGGCCGATCTGGCCCGGCCCGTTTGACACCTCTAGTTTATTTTGTTGCCTATCTATCTATCTATTTGTGTATCTGTCTGTCTGTCTATTTATCTATCTGGCTGTCTATTTATCTATCAATCTATCTTTCAATTTGTTTGTCTATCTATCTATATGGATGTCTATTTGGCTATATATTTGTTAATCTCTCTATCTATGTGTCTATCTATCTATTTGTCTATCAATCTATTTATTTATATATTTATCTATCTTTATATGTATCTTTCTATATGTCTATATATGTGTATGTCTATCTGTTTGTTTATTTGTCTATCTATATATATGTCTATCTATTTTACATTCTATCTACCTATATGTCTGTCTATTTGTCATTCTATCTTTCTATCAATATGTCTATCAATCAATCTATATGTTTGTCAATATATCTGTATATCTGTCTGTCTAACTATCTATCTATCTATCTTTCTATCTATATATCTATCTGTCTATCTTCTATCTATCAATTTTAATATATATATATATATATATATATATATATATATATATATATATATATATATATATCTTTATGTCTATCTATCTGTCTATCTGTCAATCTATTTGTCTAAATAACTATCTGTCTGTCTATCTATCTATCATTATATATGTTTATCTATATATCTGTCTATCTATGTTTCTATCTATCTGTCTATCTTTCTATTTATTTATCTATCTATATGTCAATCTATCTCTTTGTCTATCTATCTATGTTTCTATCTATCTGTCTATCTTTCTATTTATTTATCTATCTGTATGTCAATCTATCTCTTTGTATGTCTATCTGTATGTTAATCTGTCTCATTATTTGTCTATCTGCATGTCAACCTAATTGTTATCTATATGTCTATCTAGTCTGTCTATCTATCTCTCTATCTGTCTGTCTATCTGTCTGTCTAGCCATGTATCTAAATGTATGTCTATATGCCTATTTATCTATCTATCTATTTGTATGTCTATCTATATTTCTATCTATCTGTATGATTATTTATATGACTATCTCTCCATCTATCTATCTATCTATCTATAAGTCTCTCTATCTGTCTTAGTATCTTTCTTCATATCTGTCTATCTATTTATCTATCTATTTGTCTATTTATCTATTTGTTATTATCTCTATCTATCTATCTACCTATTTGTCTCTTCTAGCTGCCTATGAATCAATCAATCTATCTATCTATATGTCTGTCTATTTATCTGCATATCTGTATGTCTATATATCTCACTATCTATCTGTCTAGTTATCTATATATATATATATTTGTCTATCCATCTATTTATATATCTGTCTATCTATCTGATCTATCTATCTAAGTATTTATCTATGTGTCTATCTATCTGTGTGTCTATATGTCTGTCTGTCTATCTATCTATCTTTCTATTTACCTATATATCTATCTATCTATCTATCTAGGTGTCGATCTGTCTATCTATTTATATGACTATTTGTCTGTTTATATGTCTATGTATCTGTCTATTTATCGTTTTGTCTATATATCTGTCTATTTGTCTCACTTATATATATGGTTATCTGTCTATAAATCTGTATATCTATCTATCTGTCTAGATATATCTCTATCTATTTGTCTATCTATATGTCTGTGCATCTATATGTCTATCTGTCTGTCTATCTATCTATCTGTCTATCAATCTATATATCTATCTATTTGTCTATCTGTCTGTCTATCTGGCTGTCTATCTGTCTATCTATTTATTTGTCTATATATATATCTGTCTGTCTATCTATCAATCTATTTTTCTATCTATATATTTATGATTCTATCTGTATGTCTATCTTACAATCTATCAATCTGTCTATCTTTCTTTCAATCAACCAATCTTTCTATTTATCTATCTAGTCAATATTCTATCTATCTCTCTATCTATCTATCTATCTATCTATCTATCTCTCTATCTATCTATCTATCTATCTATATATCTGTTTATCTATATGTCTATCTATCTGTCAGTCTATGTAACTATCTGGCTATCTATCTGGCTGTCTATTTATATTTCTATTTGTATGTCTATTTGTCTATCTATCTATCTATATATGTCTATCTGTATGTCTATATATCTATCTGTCTATCTTTATGTTTGTTTATCTCTATATCTATCTATTTATTTGTCTGTCTGACCATTTGTCTATTAGTATGTCTATATATTTGTCTATCTATCTCTTTATCTATTTGTCTATCTATATATATGTCTATCTATTTGTATATTATCTATCTATTTATCTATTTGTCTATTTGTCCATCTATCTATCTATCTATCTGACTATCTATCTATCTATCTGTCTATTAATCTATATTTCTATCTGCATGTATATCTATCTATCTTTATGTCTGTCTGTCTATCTATCTATCTTTATATCTACCTATTTATCCATTTGCGTATCTGTCTACTTATTTTTCTTCCTATCTGTGTATCTATTTGTCTATCTCTCATTTTATCTATCAGTCTATCTATCTGTTTGTCTATCTATCTGTTAATCTATCTATCTATTTATCAATCTATCAGTCGATCTATCTATCTATCTATCTATATTTTCTATCTATCTATCATTTTATCTATCTATCTATCCATATGTCTAAATATCTATCTATCTTTCTGTCTGTCTAGTTGCCCATATATCTGTTTATCTATCTATCTGTCTATATATATGTCTATTTGTTTATCAATTTGAAGGTCTATATGTATTTCTATTTATCTATCTATTTGTTTATCTGTCTATCTATCCTTCTAAATGTCTGTTTATCTTTTTGTTTGTCTATTTTTCTGACTTTCTATCTATAAATCTGTGTGTCTATCTGTCTATTTATGTTTCTATCTTTGTGTCAATCTATTTGTTAATCTGTTTGTCTAGATGTCTATTTATCTATCTAACTATCTTTTTGTTTATATATCTATCTATTTTACTGTCTATCTAACTGTCTATCTTATATCTATTAGTCTATCTATCTATTTGTCTATCTTTATGTCTATCAATCTTTGTATCTGTCTATCTATCTGTCTCTCTATTTTTCTGACTTTTTTTCTTTCTAACTATCTATCTATTTTTTATGTATCTGTCTGTCTATCTATCTATCTATCTATATATCTGTCTATCTTTCTGACTACTTGTTTATCTATCTATCTATCTATATCTATATCTATCTATCTGTCTATCTATATATCTATCTGTCTATCTATCTATCTTTTTGTCTATTTATTTGTCTATATGTCTGTCTATTTGTCAGTCTATCTGTCTATCTATCTATCTGTCTATTTGTCCATCTATATGTCTCTCTATCTATCTATCTATCTTTCGATTTATCTGACTATATGTCTGTCCTTTTGTCTATCTATGTGTCTGTCTATCTATCTATCTATATGTCTGACTATCTGTATGTCTATCTGTCTATATATATATATATATATATGTTTATTTATCTATTTGTCTATATGTCTACCTATTTGTCTTATTAATCTGTATGTCTATCTATCTATCTATCTATATATTTGTCTGTCTTTATTTCTATCTATCTGTCTACCAATCTATCTATATGTTTGCCTATCTATCTGTCTATCTATCTATCTATCTTCCTATCTATTTATTTATTTATTTATCTAACTAACTAACTATCTATCTATCTATATTTTTGTCTATCTGTCTGTTTATTTGTAATTCATTCTGATTATCTATCTGTCTATCTATCTGTTTGTCTGCCTATCTATCTATCTGCCTATCTATCTATTTATCTATCTATCTAACTATCAATCTGTCTATCTGTTTATCTGTCTATCTATTTATATGTTTATTTATCTCTTTGTCTAGTTGTCTGTCTATTTGTCTCACTTATCTTCTATCTATCTATCTATCTATTTGTCCATCTATATATCTGTCTATCTATCTGTCTATATGTCAGGCTATCTATCTGTCTATCTATCGGTCTATCTATCAATTTATCTATCTATTTATCTCACATATCTTTCTGTCTATCTATCTATCTATCTTTCTATTTGTCTGCCTATTTGTCTTCCTATCTATCAGTCTATTTGTCTATCTATCTATCTATCTGTCTATCTATCTATTTGTCTTTCTATCTGTCTATGTATCTATCAGTCTATCTATTTGTCTGTCTATCTATATGACTATTTGTCTGTCTATTCTGTCTGTCTATCTATCATCTATCTATCTGTCTATCTGTCTATATATATTTGTCTATCTATCTATCTGTCTATCATTCTGTCTATCTGTTTGTTTATCTATCTGTTTATCTATATATATATATATATATATATTTGTCTTTCTTTTTGTCTATGCTATCTGTCTGTCTATCTGTGTATCTATATGTCTATATATTTGTTTGTCTATATGTCTATCTATCTATCTATCTATCTGTCAGTCTATCTTTTTGTATATATGTTTATCTATCTGTCTTTCTATCTCTCGATCTATATATCCGTCTATTTGTCTCACCTATATGTCTATTTATCTGACTGTCTATCTATTTATCTATCTATCATTCTATCTATTTGTATATTTTTCTCTCATATCTTTCTGTCTATTTATCTATCTATTATTCTATCTATATGTCTATCTATCTGTCTATCTATCTGTCTATCTATTTGTCAGTTTATATGTCTGTCTATCTTTCTATTTATCTGTCTGACTATCTGTCTGCCTATCTATCTATCTATCTATCTATCTGTCTGACTATTTGTCTATCTATATGTCTTTCTATCTGTATGTCTATCTATCTATCGATCTATCTGTCTGTCTGTCTGTCTATCTATCTTACTATTTGTTTGTCTATCTGTCTGTCCATCAGTCTGTCTGTCAATTTATCTATATGTCTGTGTATCTGTCTGTTTGTATGTCTACCTATCAATTTATTTATCTACTTATTTGTTTATCTATCTATCTTTCTATCTTTCTATCTCTCAGTTTATCTCTCTGTTTATCTATCTATCTATTTGTGTATATGTCTGTACGTATATACTTAGTATACGTACGTATATACTTAGTATATACGTAGATATATACTCAGTATATTCATACATATGTATTGCAGTATATATGCACGTATATACTGTAGTATTATATTTACATATATTATCACATAGCCTCAGATACACAAAACTGCAACAAATTAGTATTATCCCATTTATACATCACAAAGATGGCACAAAACTTCACTATCAACATAAATAAGAAATGCAAAAATTATTTAAATTTGGGAAAATATCTCTAAAAACTTTTAGCGAAAAACCTGTAATACAATCCACGAGCCAGAATTTGGCCCATCAAAGTTCGCATCTTGCCTCCCCTCCAGCACAAACTCTCTCCCAATACCAAGGCTTATAAGGGTGTTACTCTGCCCTGCCATGACCAAAATGACAAGCTAACAAAAGAACTGACAGATGAAATAGAGGTTGATCATCAACAGTAGTAACCATCAACAAATATTTAAGAACCTTGAACATAAATAAATGGAGCACCCCACCATGCTAATGTGCAACACAAGATGATGAAAAATATTTTTTGCATAACAATATTGAATAACTGCATTCTATGCAACCCTTGTTCCACTACAAGAAAAATCACATATAGCTAGGGATAATTCCCAAGCTAAATGGGTATTTTCATCGCTAAACGGGATATAGTGACGGAATACCGACGTATCGGTTCCCTATCTAAAGTGCTTCTTGCTAAAATTTAGCGACGGAAAGTGTCCCTAGCTAAAAAGTTAGCGACGGAAAAACCCCTTGCTAAAAAAACAAAATTTCCTAGCTAAATAACAAGATAAATGAGATTTATCCTGTAGCTAAATGAAAATAAAGACGGATGATTCCCTAGCTAAAGTGTTGGTATATAAATTTTACCGTCGGATATAGTCCCTAGCTAAATAAATTTAGCGATGAAAAATCTATCGCTAATTTTAATATTTCCCTTGCTAAATTAGATAGGGAAAATTCCCTGGCTAAATTAGCAAGAGATTTTTCCCTTGCTAATTTAGTAATGGATATTTCCCTATATATTCAAATTCAAAATTAATTTTAGAATTTAAATTATTTAAACTTTTTTAATTAAATAATTTAATATTTTTATATCAAATTGAATAAAAATTGAAACTATAAATAATTTATAATAAACAAAAAAATCAAATCATTTAATATCTTATTCTAATTCAATATTTTACATAATTGAAACAAAAAAAATAACTAAATTTTATTTAATCTTATTCTTCAAAGTATCTATCGATAGTGCATAAAGTATAATATATCTATTCGTTGACGTTGTTTTCTCTCCCTCTGCTCCTCTGATCATTATTTTTCTATTCCGACAAAGCTGTCCGAGTCACGGCACGTAATATCTAGTGAAAAATCTCATCACTTATAAAATCTTTGTATGAGGAACAATGCGGTATCATATCTATCAAAAATTTAAATCACTCGGTCAAATTTAAAAAAAAAAGTTATGCTTTGATACATATATAATCCTACAGTATATATGTAAATATATACTATCATTTCACTCGTACATATATTACTATAGTATATGTACATAAAAATAGTAGTATTATCTGTACATATAAACTAATACAAATATACTCAGTATATATGTACATAAAATACTACAGTATTATATGTACGTATTTACTGACTTTATTCGTAAGTATATACCTCATTAGGTGCTCTTGCTGCTGCTCTCGCTGCCGCTCTTGCCACTGTTGTCGTTGTCGGTATCGCTACGAATACCACTACTATTTCCACCATTGCCGCCGCACTACTGTCGCCACTACTGTCGCCACTACTGCCACCACTACAAGAAAAATACCTTATAGCTAGGGACAATTTCATAGCTATATGGGAAATTTCCTTTGCTAAATGCTAAATAGCAAAGGAATATCAACGGATCGTGTCCCTTTCTAAAGTGCTCCTTGCTAAATTTTAGCTACATAATTTCCCTAGCTAAAAAATTAGCAAAAGAAGATTCCCTTGCTAAAAAAGAAAATTTTCATTGCTAAAATAGCAAGAAAAATAAAGTATTCCATCTCTAAACAAAAATAATGATGGCTGAATCCCAAGCTAAAGTACCTAGCATTAGAATATTAGTGACGGAATATACATCGCTAATTTTAATATTTCCCTAGCTAAATTAGCTAGGGAAATTTCCTTCTCTAAATTAGCGAGGGATTTTTCCCTCACTAATGTAGCTAGGAAATTTTTCCTAGCTATTTTAATTTCAAAAATATTTACTAGAATTTAAAAATTTTTAAAATTTTTTAATTAAATAATTTATTAATTTTAAATCATATTGAATAAAAATTGTAACTATATATAATTTATAATAAACAAAAAATAAAATCATTGAATATCTTATTCAAATTCAATATTTTACATAATTGAAACAAAAAAATAACAGACTTTTATTTTTATTCATCAATGTATCTACCGACAGTGCATAAAGAATAATATATCCATTCATTGATGTTGCTTTCTATCCCTATACTCCTCCGATCATCATTTTTCTACTACGACAAAGTTGTCCAAGTCACAACACGTAATGTCTAGTGAAAAATTCCATCACTTATAGAAGCTTTGTATGAGGAACAATGCGACATCATATCTGTAAGAAAATTAAACCACTCAGTCAAAAAAAAGATATGTTTTGATACGTATATAATCCTATAGTTTATATGTAAAATATATACTAGCAATTCACTCGTACATATATTACTATAGTATATGTACATATAAATAGCAATATTAAGTGTACATATAAACTGAGTACAAATATACTCAGTATATACGTACATAAAATACTACAGTATTAAATGTACGTATATACTAACTTTATTCGTGTGTATATATCTCAATAGGTGTTGCTGCTGCTCCCGCTGCCACTCCTACCACTACTGTTATTGCCAATGACATTACCAATACCACAACTACTGTAGTAGCTGCCGCCACCACCGCTGCTGCCAAAGCTACGGCCGCTAGCCGCTACGGTGGCCGCCACTGCTGCCCCAACTGCCGGAGCTGCCACTGCATGCCATTGCGACTGTTTCCGCCACTACTACCTCCGCCGCCACTACTGCCACTACTTCCGGTGCTGCTGCAACCTTTGCCTCCTATGCCGCCGCTTCCTCTGCTGCCGCTACTTTAGTTGCTACCATTGTCAGTTCCTGTCGCAGCAGCTGCTGCTGCCTCCGCTGTCTCCGCTGTAGTCACGGCCTCCACTGCCACGTCTACCACCCCTACTGACTACGCTATAGGCGCTGCTCCTGCCACTGCCACTGCAGTTGCTTCTTGCGCCACTGCCACCCGCCTCTACCATCTGTGCCGCTACTGCCACCTCTGCCATCATTGTCACTACTGTCGCCACTGCCATCACCACTACCGCAGCTACCTCTGATGATAATATGCTTTTACATACCTATAATATGCTAAAACTCTACCCAAAAATTTTGGAGAAACATAAACATATTCACAGATATATAAAAACAATTATTATAGACATGAACAAACAAAAATTACAGTTAAATGTAAAATAGTTTTAAAAAATTTTTATAAAATAATTTAATTTTTAAAAATAAATTTACTAAAAATAGAAACTATAAAAAAATTTTAATTTAAAAAAAATTTCATTCAATAACTTATTCTAATACAATATTTTAAATAACAAAAAAAATAATAATAAAATTTATATTACATCTTATTAATCAATGCATCTACCTAATGTGCATAAAGTATAATCTATCAATGCATTGATGTTACTTTCTCTACCACTACTCCTCCGATTACTAACTTTTCACTACGAAAATGCTATTCGAGTCACGGTGCTTCATGTTTGTTGAAATATGTTTTCACTTATACAAGCTTCATATGAAAAATAATGCGGTACCATATCTGTAAGAAATTTAAACCACCAAATCAAATCAAAATAAATAAAAAATAACTATGTTTTGATAAATATATATTGATGTAGTAAATATGTACATATATACTAGTATTTCACTTGTACAATTATTACTACAGTATACGTACATATAAACTGTAGTATTATGCGTACATATATACTGAGTACATATATACTCAGTATATACGTACATAAAATACTGTAGTATTATATGTACTTATATATTGACTATATACGTACGTATATCCCGCATATGTTGACGTTGCTGTTGCTCCCTGCTACCACTGCTGTTCCCACTACTGATGCTGGACTCACAACCGCTGCCACTCCTGCCGCTGATGCCGCTGTCGCGGCCACTACCACTGCCACTGCCGATGTCACTGCCGATGCCACTACAGCTGAAACTATTGCCACTGGCGGTGTTGCCCTACTACATGTAGCAGATGCCGGTGCTGCCGCTACCATCCCCACCGATGCCACTACTGCCACCACTACCGGTTATGCCACTGTTGTCACTGCTCCCGCTGATGTTGCCTCTATCACTGCTGTAGGTGCTACTAGTGCAGCCACTTCCACTACCATCACTGTCATCGCTGCCGTCGTAGCCCCTGCTGCCACTACTGAAAATAGGCCTTTACATACATATAATAGACTAAAACTCTACCCAAACAATTCAGAGAAACAAAAACATATTCACAAATATATACAAACAAATATTATAGATATGAACAAACACAAATTAAAGTTGATTGTCATACAGCTTCAACAAAAATCCAAAAGATGTCCAGCAATTATGTTTAGAGATAATGAGTGTGAAAAAAATAAAATGTTTTAGAATAATAAAGATAAGATAAGCTATCCCTCTTTTTGATAAAGCTAAAATCGGTAAATATGAAAACCATGCACTGTAAGGACCATGGTAATGTCTGAATGCTTTGAATCATGATTTTTTTTCTTTGTCTCACATAATATGTTCTGCAAAGATTCATAATTTGGTTAATCAGAAAAGCAAAGAACAAGACCATAATATAAAAAAATTGAAACCTGCAAAAAAATATCATAATTATTTGCTACATATAGATAAAAATAAATAACAGTTTAGATATAATTCTCATACTCAATTTTTCTCATAATTTGTAGGGAATACTAGTCTCTCCTGTGAGGATTCGCAACTGGGTCTCTAAATGCTATCTGTTGTGCCAATGCCACTAATTGTGACTCCATATAGGACATCTACTATTGCATTACATTTTTAATTTCTTTCATCTCATAATTCATTTCTATAATTTTTGTTTTCTTCCATCAAATTATTTATATGTTTATCCTTCTTTTTTATTTCGGTCTCTATAACTACAATACATTCATTTGTTTCTAGTGCTTGTTGTTCGACTACCTCATCCACCATTGCTGAGATAGATGAATTAGAAGCACGACTGTTACAA
The DNA here is from genome assembly GCA_029783825.1 of Sapria himalayana. Lineage (NCBI taxonomy): Eukaryota > Viridiplantae > Streptophyta > Magnoliopsida > Malpighiales > Rafflesiaceae > Sapria > Sapria himalayana. Next base: position 270,715 of record JAREIK010001456.1, read on the forward strand.
CAAAATGGCACTCCCTTAGAGCTGATTCCGTACACGCACTACTTATTTCGACCTCCTATTGTCTCCAAATAAATAGGATCATAGTCAATTGGTTGAAGATCCATAGAACTCTCAACTTGTTAATGAGCAGCTATTACACGTTCCTCCATAAGGTCCTGATATAAAATAGAGAAAAAAACTATTCTAGATATACAAAAAATAAATAAATATTTTGTATTCAAAACAATTTTAATTATGTACTGTAGTTTTATAAAATCTAATTAATTTAACAATTTCTTACAGCAATCATCTGAGACTTGTTATAAACATACTGACCATACACTTTATTCACATGCATCTTCCTGAAAATCTCATAAAAATTTGGATATCGACCCAATTCTTTAGCCTGGAATTTGTATTTATTAAGTCATAAAAAAACAAATGATAGAAAAATTTAACAAAATTAATAAACCCGTGCAGAGATTTTATTTATTGGACTATTAGGACAACCAAAAATATAGAAATGTTTAGAATTTTAAATTTGTACCAAATCTCGAGCGTGCTCAATGCTCGAATTTAAACCTCCTTTGTGTCGACGGATTTTTGTACCTAGTTGAGCTACCTCACTTCGTCGATTTTTGCTGACAATATCTGATTTTTTCTTCATATATAGCTCCTCCCAATAATTAAGCCTCTTGAGCCAGTCTTGATCGGATATAAAATCAAGCATTTCTTTCATTTTCCTAAATTTGTGGACAAAATCAGAATACCATTGAGCAGCTTTGATCTTCCATAATGACTTTATCTTTCCATCAAATTTGGGTGCCCATGTGCACTAATTCTATAAATAGAAAAAAGACAAAAGAATTTATATTAACAACAAGAACATAATTATTTACCGCTTGAATAATAACCAACATAAAACTCAAGTAATTAGATAATTATTTTTCAATAGTTTTGTTTTGTTATTTTACCTGAAAGTCATTAAAATATGACTCTCTTGTCAATTCAGAAACTTTCTTCTAGGAGAAAGCTTTAGAATCATTCATTTTCTTGAAAGCTTTGTAATTATAGTTGAACATTTGTGAGATGGAATAAACTATACAAATAAATAAATAACATTGAAAATAAGCAAATCATAACAATATTAAAAAAAACCACTGACAGTAACATCAAAATTTTTTTTCAATTCATTTTTACATATTTCTTTTACCTCTCATCCACAATCTCAATTTCTAACTTTATAATGACTATATAGGAAGGCATAGCATTTGATGATGTCATTGGTATTGTAAATGGGGGAACAATCAGGGTGTAAAATGTGGTGTAGAAGGTAGAGATGAATCAAAAGTGGTGTGTAGGAAGCACAATGGGTTGTGAGCTTACATCTGATAAAGGTGATAGTAGAGGTCTCAAAGATGGTGATGGTGATAGAAATGAAGATGGTGATTATGATGTTGAAGTCTGGATATGGTGGCTAAGAGATGATCCTGATTCTGCAACATTATGTAACATACTAGATGAATCTGGTTCAATTTTGTGTCCACGTCCACCTCCACCACGGCCACATCCTTTAGGTGCCATCTGCTGTACAAAATCAAACATAGAACAAAAAATAGGGATATGATGAACAAGCATACATTTTCAAATAAAACACACCAATAAATTTCAACAAAATATAAAAAGTCTTTGATAGTTTAAATTTATAATAAAATTATAATAATTTAATTATCGGCATCACTGTCATCCTCTAATAGATCTTCTGATATTTTGTCTGATTCTGATAGAAATTCAAACTCATCTTCAGATAGAATTGATCATCTTCAATTTCTTTTGTTCCACCTTTTGAGTCACATAAATTTGTTGGATCTTTATCTATATTCAAAGGCTCAATATTATTTATGTCATCTTCCTGGATTGCCGGTGCAATTTCTAAGTTTGCACTTTTTTGTTGTGATGTTGGTACTTCAAATTTTGATCAAGTTTAATTTTGCAATCACCCACCAATCTCTCTTATCACGAGATAAACTCTGATATGTATAATAATATACCTGAGTGGCTTGAACTACCATAATAAATGGCACGTATCGATTATATATGCGTTTATGGTTAACATCCACTAGCTTATAATCCGATGAATCTTTGTGCCCACATTTCGTGTAGGATCAAACCACTCACACTTAAATAATACAATCCTATTATTTTCGAGTCCAATACTCCAACTCAATAACTTCTTTGAGTTAACCATAATAATTAATTTCATTTGTACTATAACCTGAGCCTTTAATGGATACACCATTATTCATTATTATTTTAGAAGAATCATACCCGATTGTGTGAAATTTATATCCATTACAAAATACCCAGGATAGTTTGTCACACATCTAAACGGGCATTTACTTAGATTCTGAATGAAAATATTTGAATCTCCATTTGAAGGATCAATTGCCTGTGACATAAATAAAAAAATGATATTAACAAATAAAAGATACTAATAAGTTAAATAAATCAAAAATATAAAACTTAATTATTCTCACATAATTTTTTAACCAATTTGCAAATTCAGTTTCTAGCATATAATCGACATCTTTGCTAGAATTGCTGGATGCCTATAATTTAACTGCTCAACATAAATACTACACAAATATAAAAGAGAGAAAAAAATATTTATCAGTTTTTAATAATTCTTATTAAGATACAATTAAACTATGATTAAACTTGCAACCATTTTGGGTATACATACTCAATATATGGTGCAATCTCCTCACAATTAAGTAAAACATATCTTCGGGTTGCTTTGTACTCTTCATCTCTCATACATCTTTTCATTGCTCTTCCAGGGTACTTGAAGTAGAATAGTTTGTCCACATAATCATCTTCTACCATCACATGACCTTCCATAATTCCGCGGCACATTTCTATTTTTTGTTTTTACATGATCCTCAAAATAATAGAACAAAATGATGATGCTTCTTCTACTAAATATGCATTGCAAATTAAACCTTCAACTTTTGTCTTGTTTCTAACATTTAATTTCAACTTACGAAGATACCTATACCTTAATGTTAGGTTTCAATTAGAAAAAATTACAATAATACTTAAAGTACTAGATAAAAAACATAGTAAATTATATGTATTACCTCTCAAAAAGATACATCTACCTGAATTGCAATGGCCCTGTAATCCTTGCAAAAAGAAGGATGAGCATATAACTAATTTGATGAAAGAAATGCAAGAAATAAAAGAAATTAAAAAAGTAATGCAACATCAGATGTCCTATATGGAGTCACAGTTAGCGTCATTGGCACATCAGATAGCATTCTGAGATCCAGCTGCGAATCATCATAGGAGAGGCTGGCATTCCCTACAAATTATGAGGATGATTGAGTATGAGAATTATTTCTAAACAGTTATTTATTTTTGTCTATGTGTAGTAAATAATTATGAATATTTTTTTGCAAGTTTCAATTTTTTTAATTCTGGTCTAGTTCTTTGCTTTCTTCGATTAACCAAATTATGAATCTTTGCAGGACACATTATGTGAAAAAAAAGAAAAAATTCTTATTCAAAGAATTCATACATTACCATGGTCCTTCCAATGCAATGAGTCCCATATTTACCGATTTCAGCTTTATCAATAGAGGACTAGCTTATTTTATCTTTATTATTCTAAACACATTTTATGTTTGCACTCTCTTTATCTCTAAACATAATTGGTGGACATCTTTTGGATTTTTTTGTGAAGCTGTATGACAATAACGTATAATTTGTGTTTGTTCATGTCTATAATATTTGTTTTATATATTGTGAATATGTTTTTGTGTCTCTGAATTTTTTGGGTAGAGTTTTAGCCTATTATAGGTATGTAAAGCCTATAGTTAGCAGCGGCATAGCAGTAGAGATGGCAGCAAGTCTTGTGGCAACAACGGAACTGTAGTGGCAGCTAGTGATGGCAACGGAAGCGACAGTGGGCGGTAGCGGCGGAACAGCGGGTAGCACCGAAGTAGGGGGTGAGGTGACATTAGGGCTAGTGGTTGACATTTGCAACTGTAGCAATTGCGGTAGAAGCAGCTACTGCTATGGTAGAAGTAGCTACAGTGGCAGAAGTGGTAGAGCAGTACTGCTATAGTAGTGGCAGAAGCTAGGTGTGGTAGTAGCGGTAGCAGCAGTGGAAGTGGCAGGGGCGGCAGCTGCTACTTGGCAGTAGCAACATCGGTAGCGACAGCGGCATCGACTGCGGTAGTGGTAGCGGTTTGTGGCTGTGGCAGGGGCGGCTGGAGTGGCAGTGGTAGTGGGAGCAGTAGCAATGGCAACATATGCAGCATATAAGTATGTATATAGTCAGTATATATGTACATATAATACAATAGTTTTTAATTTACATATATAACTGAGGATATATATGTAATCAGTATATATGTATGCATAATACTAGTAGTTTAAATGTAAATATATAAAGTAATATATGTACGAGGTAAATTGCTAGTATATATGTACATATTTACTGCAACATTTATATTTATGAAAACATAATTATTTTTATTTATTTTGATTTGATTTAGTGGTTTAAATTTCGTACAGATATGGTATCGCATAGTTTCTCATATGAAGCTTGTATAAGTGAAACCATATTTCAACAAACATGAACCACCATGACTTGGACAGCATTTTCCTAGTGGAAAGTTGGTGATCAGAGGAGCAGTAGGAGAGAAACAACGTCAATGCATTGATAGATTATAATTTATGCACAGTCGGTAGATATATTGATTAATAAGTTATTATATAATTTTTATTATTTTTTTGTTTTAGTTATTTAAAATATTATATTAGAATAAGTTATTGAATGATTTTTTTAATTTAAAAGTTTCATTTATAGTTTTTGTTTTTAGATAAATTAAATTTAAAATATTAAATTATTTAATTAAATTTTTGTTTAAACTGTATGATATTTAACTGTAATTTTTGTTTGTTCATATCTATAATAACTATTTATATATATGTGTGAATATGTTTGTGTTTCTCCAAAATATTTGGGTAGAGTTTTAGCAAATTATAGGTATATAAAAGCCTATTATCATTAGAGGTAGCTGTGGTAGTGGCGGTAGCAGTGGCGGGAGCAGGGGCAGTGATGGCAGTGGCACAAGAAGTGACTGTGGTGATAGCGAAGGCAGCAGCACCGGGAGCGACATTGGTAGGGGTGGCAGTAGCTGCAGTGGCACGTGGCAGCATGGGTAGTAGCAGCGGCTGTAGTGGAGGCAACGGAAGCAGTGGCAGCATAAACGGCAGCGGTGGCAGTAATGGTAGTGGTCGCAACGGAGGCAACAGAGGAAGCGGTAGTAGTGGCGACATCAAAGGCAGCAACGACAGCAGTGGTAGCGGCGACAGTAGAGGCAGTAGTGGCAATCATGGCATCAACAGCATGAGCAGCAGTAATGGCAACAAATGTGGTATATACGTACGTATATAGTCTGTATATACGTACGTATAATTCTACAATATTTTATGTATAAATATACTGAGTATAAATATACTCGATAAATATGTACACATAATACTGTAATTTATATGTACAAATACTATAGTAATATATGTACGAGTGAAATGCTAGTATATATGTACATTTTTTTCTATAGTAATATATATTTATCAAACATAGTTTTTTTTAAATTTTTTTGATTTGGATTAGGGTTTAAATTTCTTACAGATGTGGTATGACATTGTTTTCCATAATGAAACTTGTATAAGTGAAGTGATTTTTCAAAAGACATGAAGCAGTGTGACTCGGACAAATTTTTCGTAATGGAAAGTTGGTGATCGATATGAGCAGAGGAGAGAAAGTAACGTTAATGCATTGATAGATTTTAGTTTATGCACAGTCATTAGATTATTAGATTATTACGATGTAATATAATTTTTGTTATTTTTTTTAAAATATGGTATTAGAATAAGTTATATTAAATGATTTTTTTTTTGTTTATTTTAATATTTTTATTTTTAGTTTCGTTTTTAATAAATTTATATAACAATATTATATTATTGAATTAAATTTTATGTTTAAGCTGTATGGAAATCACTTTAATTTGTGTTTGTCATGTCTATAATAACTATTTTTTATATATATGAAAATATTTGTGTGGCTTCGAAATTTTTGGGTAGAGTTTTAGCCTATTATAGGTATGTAAAGCTATTATCAGCAGCAGTAGCAGTGGTAGCGATGGTAGCGGCAGTAGTGGAAGCGCCAGCGGTAGCAGAGGTGGCCATGGCCGTAGTGGGAGCTACAACGACGGCAACAGCGGGAGCGCCAGTGGCAGGAGAATCGGCATAAGAGGTAGAGGTAGCAGCTGCACTGGAAGCATCGGCTGCACTAGACGCAGTGGAAATAGCGGCGGTAGCATCAGCTGCACAAGAAGTAGAGGCATCACCAAAAGCAGCGGCAGCATCAAAAGTAGCGGCAGTAGTGGCATATGCGGCAATGGTAGCAGCGACGGTGGTGGTAGAAGTGGTGGCAGCGACAGCTCCCGCAGCGGGGGCAGGCTGGCAACCGCCGCAGCAGCCAGCGGCAGTAGCTGTGGCAGTAGTGACGGCGGCTACAGCTTCGACAACAGCGATGGCGGCGGCAACTACGATAGTAGTAGTGGTATTAGCAGCGACAAAGACAACGGCAGCAGCGGCATGAGCGGCAAGGAGAGCAGCACCAACTGCAACTATTGAGATATATACATACGAATAAAGTTAGTATATACATACATTTAATACTACAATATTCTATGTACGTATATACTGAGTATATTTGTACTCGATTTATGCACACTTAATACTACTATTTATATGTACATATATTGTAGTAATATATGTAGGAGTGATTTGCTTGTATATATTTACATATATACTATAGGATTATATATGTATCTAAACATAACTTTTTTTTATTTGACTGAGTGGTTTAATTTTCTTACAGATATGATACCGCATTGTTCCTCATACAAAGCTTCTATAAGTGATGGGATTTTTCACTAGACATTATGTGCTGTGATTCTGACAACTTTGTCGCAGTATAAAAATGATGATCAGAGGAGCAAAGTGAGGGAAATCAATGTCAATGAATAGATATATTATAGTTTATGCACTGTCTGTAGATACATTGATGAATAAAAATAAAAGTTTGTTATTTTTTTGCTTCAATTATGTAAAATATTGAATTTGAATAAGGAATTAAATGATTTTATTTTTTGTTTATTATAAATTATTTATAGTTTAAATTTTTATTCAATATGATTTAAAAATAATAAATTATTTAATTAAAAAATTTTAAAATTTTTTAAATTCTGTAAATATTTTTGAAATTAAAATAGCTAGGGAAATATTAAAATTAGCGACGGATATTCCGTCGCTAATTTTCTTAAGCTAGGGACTTAGCTAGAAAATAAGCTGTCGTTATTTTTGATTAGCGACACAATATTTCGTTTATATTGCTATGTTAGCTATGGAATTTTTTATTTTTTAGCAAGGAAATTTTCCGTCGCTAATTTTTTAGCTAGGGAAACTTTCCTCGCTAAAATTTAGCAAGGAGCACTTTAGAAAGGGACCTAATCTGTCAGTATTCCGTCGCTATTTCCTATTTAGCGATGGAAATTTCTCATTTAGCTAGGGAATTGTCCCTGGCTACATGGGATTTTTCTTGTAGTGATAAAGTGTTATATAGTTATAAGATTATTTATATATAGCTATACAAATATTTATATATAGTCATACAACTTCAACAAATATCTAAAACATGGCCAGTAATGATGTTTAGAGAGAGAGAGAGAGAAGAAATACTATATTTCTACAATTTTCCACATGAGCAGGAAGTTACTTTGAATGGCAATTCACTACTACTTCTATAGAGAAGAGATGTTTTGCTAAAGCATCATAAATTTCTTCCATATATCTGCATGTCCTATATATATATATATATATTGAGGAAAAATATGAAGATTAATACATGAAAATGAAAAAAGGATGATATAAAAAAATAATACTTAATAATATAATATAACTAAAACTCATGCCTTTACATAATTAATAAAAATGATTTATGAAACATTACATATCGAGTATTCCCATAAAAAATAAAACAAGTGAATAAAATAAATAAAAACTCACAATAATATAATATTATGAATAAAAATTATAAAATAACATTATCATTTATTAAATACAAAAAGAAACAATAAATACTCTTAATCTATATGAATCATCTCATCCTAGTATCTCAAGATAAAAAAATATAAAAAACAGTATAATTCTCAATAGTTTTGATAATTTTTATTTTTATTACAACTTATTAATGTTCGTTATAATTCATTTTGCTGTATTTTTATGATATGTTACTATTTTTTTATTATATTGTATTGATGTTTTTGAAATTATAATAATTTATATTTATTTTATTAACATATGAAATAATATTTAATAATATATGTTCTGGCCTAAAAAATAATTAGTAAATAAGTTTATATCGTATTAAACTATAAAAGAGTACTCACAAAAAAGAGTACTCACATAAATTCGCTAGTACTATAAATTAATGTTTCATTAATGATACATACATTTCCATAATACTTCTCATATTTTCTTATATTCTTTATTACTATTTATTACAAGATACATCTACCACAAATTTTGTGAAACATGAAACTTAGATTAAAGCTTGTAGGTTACAACTAATAGTTATGGTACTCAACTAATAACTACAATGTTCAACTAACAATATATTACTACTCATATTTATTAGTTTTTAAAATTATTTAAAATAACCATATTGCAGCACAGAAAAATTATCATGTGTTAAAAGATGATGTTATTAACACGGCAGGATAAAGGGTGTCCTAATGAATGTTGTTGTAAGGAGAATACTCTTGTATGACATGAAATTCATCAATGTTATAGAGATACCCAAACTTTTAATAATTCATAGTTGTTAAAGGTTTAAATTATAGTTAATATAAATTTGGTAGAAGTTGAATTGTTAGAATAATAATAAACTACATTGTTATAGCTAAAATCATAAATTAAAGTTGATAAAACATTTTTTGGTAGAAAAAAATCTATTGTGTTGCATGACATTGTGGGGATTATAAACATTAAAAATTTCTAAATATTTTTAATAGTTTTATATCCTATATCTAAATCAAAAATGTTATAGATTTAAAATATTATTCTTTTTTTATCTACCTACTCTTCTCCCAAACTTAACCCAAAATTATTATTTGGCTCGTATATAAGCTATGAGGCTTCATGATAAGAATAGGTAAAATTCATATCCCAACATCTGAACAACAAGATAAATGATAGCTTCATGGAAAACATATCCAACATCTACAGGATCAGACTCATATTTTTAGTGTTAGAGTATTCATCATTTTTTGTTGATCAGTCTACCATGTTGTTGGTTCAGATTATTATTATCATGCTATTTGTTAAAAAAAATATTATTTTCGATAGTAATTATGTACAAAAAAGTTTGGTTCATATATTTTATACTATCTTTGCTTGAGTGTCCATGACACATTGCTATATGTTGATCTTATTATATCAGTATGAAATCATTATTTTAAATATTACTAAACTTTATTCAACAAGTCCACTCATCACTAACACAAGAGAGATCACAAGGAATCACACACTGCGAGACATCTATTGAAGGAATATTGAAATTATTAGAAATATAAGTGTTTTATTTCAAGAAACATAAAAATGAAGTTATTATGTTTGAGATAATTTTGAGATAAATTTAAATTAAAAAATGTTAGATACATGGTAAATATAAATCTTTACACACACACACACACACACACACAGATAATCTTAGTTAAAGATAAGTGCAACCATAAGAATATAAATGAATCATGTAGGAAAATGACAATAAAGTCTATGAAAAAATTAATAAGAATAATAATTTTTATATCATATGTTGACTTACAAGCATATCACATGCTTACTTGCATGATTATCATGTGTTAGTATGTATGATTTCCATGTCTTGGCTTACATGAGTGATAAGTATTGATTATGTGCTTACTATGTGTTCTTGTGTATTAATGCCATGTGCTTGAAAGTGTGCATGTTATATGATGATGTGTATACCTGCCAAGGATTGACTTGTCATGTGAAAGCTATGTGTTGTCTTACTAAATGGTGCATCAAAAATTAAAAAATTTGGAATCTTGCCTATGAATAAAAGTGATTTGGGATTCCTAGCACACAACAACACATATCATGAGAACATTTCAAAGTGAATTGAGAAACTCTTGCTCAATTATTTTCAATTACATGTGTGAATATTATTGAGTTTTCTAAAATTTGTAGAATAATTCAAATTGGTTTAATCAAGTATAATCAGTTTAATTTAATTTGACATGCTAAACTATTATTTTATTTATTTTATTTATTTTATTTATGTTATTTATGTTATTTATGTTATTTATTTTATTTATTTTATTTTATTTTATTTTTGTATTCAATAATTACTCATTTTTGTATATTTTTTGTAGATATCAAGTCGGCATAGCTAAGTATGTAAACAAGTTATGTATAAAATACACAAGCATATTGATGTATATTGTTTTTGTAGATATCAAGTCGCAAACCTAATTATATATACTATTTATACATTGTTTTTGTATACAGTCACCATCAAAATCTACATAATGACAATGCATTATATCACAAATGCATGAAGCATGTATACAATAAGTTTATATACAAAATCCAAGCATAACATGGTGATTAAAGAAGAAATTAGGAAAGAAAAAAATAGAATAAAAATGCTTACTCTTCGATTAAGTAATCCAAGATAATCAATGAAGAATAAATGTATAAACGTACATCAAATTATTAATAAATTAAAACTTAAACCTCGAATTAATTTTTGTTGAATCATCGTCGAGAGATAGATGGTGAATGTGAACGAATTCGGTTCTATTAGAGATGCGTCGGCATCGAGAAAGAGAATTTATATTTTAGAAAAATATTTATATTTTAAATTATTAAAACATTAAATAAACAATATATATATATATATATAATACAAAAATACTCATTAATTTTATTTACTATCAAATTTTTTTCACCAAAATTAATGTGTGTGTAGCAAGGTACAAATGAAAAACAAATACCTTACAATTTTTTATTATAATATTAATTAAACAATAAATATATAAAAAATAAAAAAATATGTTTTGCCTTAAAAAATATCAAATAGGTACAAAATTAACAAACTTTAATAATAAGACATAAATGAAAAGATGATTTGTCTTCTAGCCACTCGCCTAAAAGTTATAAATACTCTTAATATTAAAAAATATATAAAATTTATATTTTATGGTTATAAATGTTTAAGAATTCATATTAATTTTTACGAAGATAATATGAAATAATTTTAAACGCATAAAATTTCATATTATTTGATATCAATAATAATTTTTAAAATTCAAAAAATTACTTAAAGTGAGAAGATAATTAAAAAAAGTAGTATTTATTATTTTAATAAAAATTAATGTAAAAGTTAATTGTAAAAATATTACTCAATTATTTAATTTTTATAAATTTTAGTAGGATTAAACAGCTATGTATTTATTTATAATTATTATTTATTTTCTTTTAACTTTATTGAAAAAATTATATTTTTTTTATTTTCAAGATTTTCAAAATTTGTATTATTTATTTTTTAAAAGTTATAATCATAAATTTTTTAATACTTATAATAATATTAATATTTACTAGTTTATTCATCAATTCAGTTATAGTTGAAAATATTTTCTATTTTATCATACAATGAATTAATTTATATTTAAATTAGTAGGAATTTTAATGTAAGTTAATTTAATTTTTAAAATATCAAAAAAATTATTATACTTATTGAATTATTTATTTAATGTTACTTTAATTTAAATTATTTAGTTTCTTAATTAAAAATTTTAGAAAAATTGTTTGTATACTTTTGTAAAAAATTAATACATCATAAAAATAGTTATATTAGTCCTTATTAATATAATTTTTTTTATTTTTATATATTTTAAATTAATTATTTATAATATCATTTTTTATGATTTTATGAGGAGAATGTATCTTTCAAGGATCGCTCATCTATAGACCATTAACATACATTTAAAAAAAATTAAATAAAATATTAAAACTAATAATTAATTAAAAAAAATTAATAATTAAATATTGGCTAGGAAATTCCATCTCTATGTTCGGGATTTAATTAGCTAGGGAAGTTCAGTCACTAAATCCGTCGCTATATTCCGGATTTAATTGGCTAGAGAAGTCCCCTCGCTAATTCCGTCGATATATTCTGAATTTTGTTAGCTAGGAAAGTTACGTCACTAAAATCCATCACCATATCCAGGAAGTAATTGGCTAGGGAAGTTTCGTCGCTAAAGTTCCTTGTTATATTATGTAATTAGCAAGGGAAATTTTATCACTAAATCCATAGTTATACTTTCGGGATGTAATTAGCTAGGGAAATTCCATCACTAAATTCGTCGCTAAATTCGTCGCTATATTCATCGCTAAATTTCTGATTTTATTAGCAAGGGAAATTCCATCGCTAAATCTGTCATTAATTTTCGTAATTTATTAGTTAGAGAATTCCATCACTAAAACCATCGCTAAATTCAAGATTTTAATAGGTAGGGAAATTCCGTCGCTAAATCCGTCTCTAATTTTCTTATTTCATTAGCTAGAGAAATTTCGTCGCTAATTCATTCGCTAATTTCCATATTTTATTAGCTAGGAAAATTCCGTACCAAATCCATCGCTATATTCATGTTTTAATAGCTAGGAAATTCTGTCGCTAAATCAGTCACTAAATCTAGATTTTATTAGCTAGGGAAATTCTATAGCTAAATCCGTTGTTAATTTCTATGTTTATTAGCTAGGGAAATTTCGTCACTAAATCCGTCGTTAATTTCGAATTTTAATAGCTAGAGAAATTCCGTCACTAAATCTATCGCTAATTTCCGTAATTCATTAGCTAGGAAAATTTCATCACTAATTTTTCTATTTTATTAGCTAGAAAATTCTATCGCTAAATCCGCTTCGCTAAAATCCATGCTTTTCTTGAGCGGAATTTACGAAAAATTATTCGTCGCTAATCCATCGTTAATCTGTTACTATTTTTTTAAAAAAGAAAAATCATTAATCCCTTGCTATTCCCTAGCTAATTCTTTGTAATTTAGCTAGGGATTGATCCCTAGCTAAAATTCCTAACTAAATTGATATTTTCTTGTAGTAGATAGACAAATAGATGACAAATAGATAGATAGATAGATATATTATTAGATAGACAAATATATATACGGGCAAATAGACAAACAGATAGATAGATGCATATAGATAGAAAGGTAGATAGACAGATAGACCGCCAAAATATTGACAGATAGTATAGACAAAAAAAGATAGATAGACAGACAGATAGACAAAGATAGATAGACAAATAGATATACAGATAGATAGACAGATAGATAAATATAGACTATAAATAGACATAGATAGATAGATAGATTAAAGATATATAGACAGACATATTGATAGACAAATAGACAGACCGAAAGATAGATAGATCGATAGATTATACATTGATAGATAGATAAACAAATAGATAAAGAGATAGAAAAACGGATAGAAATGCAGACGGATAGATAGACAGATAGATAGGTAGGTATATAGATAACTATATAAAAACATAGATTGATAGATAACTATATAGATAGTTAAACAAACATATAGACAAATAGATAGATAAAGATAGATAGACAGATAGATAGACTGATAGAAAGATAGATAGACAAACACATGGATAGGAAATAGACAAACAGCTAGACAATAAGATAGACAGATAGTTTAACATAGAAAAAAGATAGACAGAATATAGATAGACAGACGGATAGAAAAAATAATATAAAGATAGACAAACTAATACAGACAGATAAATAGATAGAAAGACATGTAGAGGACAGATATACAGATAGATAGACATATACACATACATATACAGAAGATAGACATATAGACATACTAATAGATAAAAACATATAGACAGACAGATAGACAAACAGAAAAAGA
>JAREIK010001456.1:289305-324734 GCA_029783825.1 Sapria himalayana
GACAGATAAACATATTGATAGGTAGTTAGATAGACTAATAAATATATAGGCTAATAGATTGATAGATAGATAGAGAAATAGACAGAGAAACAGATAAATAGATAGAAAGATAGATAGATAAATCATTAGATAGAATGATAGACAGATAGACATATAAATAGATAACATATAGATAGATATATTGATATACAGATAGATAGATACACATTTAGATAGATACACAGATAGAAAATAGATAGACAGATAGACAAATTGACAGATAAAGATATAGGCAGATAGATAGATAGATAAATAGACTGATATACATAAATATAGATAGATAGATAAATAGATAGACAAATTGAAATATAGATAGATATATAGATAAACAAATAGATATATTGATTGATAGATAGATAGATAGTCAAATAGATAGATATAAAGATAGACATATATATATATATATATAGTTAGATAGATATATATAGATTGATAGATATACAAATACATAGATAGATAGATAATAAAAAATAGTTCAATAAATTGAAAGATAGATATATTGATACATACATAGATAAACAGATAGACCGATAAATAGATATATAAATAAATAGATAGACAGACATACATATCAATAGATAAATAGATATATAGATATATAGATATAAAAATGAAAGATAGATAGATAGATAGACAAATAGACAGATATAAAAATATACAAATAGACAAATAGACTTATTAATAGATAGTCAAATAGGACTAAATAGATAGCAGAGACATAAGATAGATACAGATAGATAAATAGACAGACAGATAGATAGATAGAAAAATAGATAGATAAACAAATAATCAGATAGAATAATAGATATATAGACAGATAGACAAATAGATAGATCTATCGATAGAATAATAGGAAGTTAGACAAATAGATAGATCAATATATAGTCAAATAGATATACAAATAGATAGATAGATAGATTGATAGATAGATAGATTAGCAGATAAATAGATAGATATACAGATAGATAGATATATAGATAGTTAGATAAATAAATATATAGAGAAAAAGATTGTTAGACAAATAGAAAATTAGATACATAGATAGATAGATAGATAGACAAATAGACAGATAGATAGATATATATATAGATTAACAGATTGACATAAAGATAGATATACAGATAAATAGATAAACATATAGATTGATATAGAGATAGAGAAATAGACAGGAAGATAGATAGACAGATAGGCAAATAAATAGATCGATAGATAGATAGAAAAATAGATAGATATACATATAGACATATAAATAGATAGTTATATAGACATATAGATAGATACATACTTAGAAATATAGACAGATAGATAGACAGATATACAAATACATAGATAGACATATAGATAGATAGATAGATATATTGATTAGAGAGATAGATAGAGAGATAAACAAAAATATAGATAGACAGATAGAAAGATAGACAGATAGAAATATAGACAGATATATAGATAGACATGTTGAAAGATTGATAGCTAGACAGATTGACAGATAGATAGTCAAATAGATAGAAATAAAGATAGACATATAGATAGATAGTCAACTAGATATATAGATATATTGACATATAGTCAGATAGACAGATACATAGATATATATATAGAAAAATAGATCGATATATAGATATATAGATATATAGATAGATAGATAGATATACAGAAAGATAGACAAACAGACATATAGATAGACAAATAGACATATAGATAGATAGATAGAAAATAGAAAGAAAGAAAGATAGATAGATAGACATATAGACACATAGACTGATAGAGAGATAGACAATTAGAATGATAAATAGATAGATAGACAGATAGATAGATATACAGAAATATAGATAGATAGATAGATAGATAAGGGGCAATCAAATCATTTTCATTGAAATTAAAAGAAGTCTGTAACTAGCAAGAGTCTGTAAAAATTTTGTCAAGTCATGTGTTATGTTTTTTTACCAGCGTTTAAATCATGTAGAAAGGGTTTAGAAGTCTGAAAGTTACAGAATCATGTGTTTGTATTAAATAAAAGGTCCTAGGAGAGGTAAGTGTCTAGTCTAGGAGGTCGGCAAAGATCAGGATGCTGCAAAGTGGCTTGGAAATGGCTCTCAAGATGTGAATCTAAAGCTATATCGGTAAACAAAGAGGGTCAAGGACTAGGACCAGATAGAAGAGGAAAGCTTCGGCAGAATATGTGCAACAAGGTTGAAAGGAATTTTGCAAAGTGGGAGATATTCCTGTTATTTTATGCAGGAAATATGTTATATACAGCATAGAAAGGGTGATATCAGAAAAATAGGAAGGATGTTCCATGAAGCGCTAGAAAGATAAAAGAAGGAAACTTATTTTAGTAAAGAGTAAAGTTAAGATTGATGTCTTACTTAGAGTTTTTACGTTATGTCAATAGTGCTAGGAAGTTTATATTATTAGTCTTTAGAAACGGGGAATGGATGTAAGAGGGTAAAGGGTAGAAGTAGTTTGTACAAACGGTATTCCTCCGCCAAAAGAGAGGGCTATAAATAATAAACAAACTTTAAAAAAAAGATAGATAGATAAATAGATAGATAAATAGATAGACACATAGATATATATATATATATAGACAGGTAGAAAGATTGATAGATAGACAGAATGACAGATAGATATTCAAATAGATAGAAAACAAGAAAGACATATAGATAGATAGTCAAATAGATAGATAGACAGATACATAGATAGATATATAAAAAAATAGATCTATAAATAGATAGATAGATATACATATATACAGATAGACATATAAACAGATAGATAGATAGATAGACAAATAGACATATAGATCTATAGACAAATATAAAGATAGATAGATAGATAGACACATAGTCTGATAGACAGATAGTCAATTAGACTAT
Source organism: Sapria himalayana (assembly GCA_029783825.1). Classification (NCBI taxonomy): domain Eukaryota; kingdom Viridiplantae; phylum Streptophyta; class Magnoliopsida; order Malpighiales; family Rafflesiaceae; genus Sapria; species Sapria himalayana. The sequence goes on from JAREIK010001456.1 coordinate 292,221, forward strand.
TAGATAGATAGACAAAAAGACAGATAAATAGATAGATAGAGAGACAGATAGACAGATAGATAGATAGACAATAGACAGATAGACAAATAGAAACATTAACAAATTGATAAATAGACAACTAGACAATTAGACAACTAGATAGATACATAGATAGACAGAGAGAGCGATAGACAGATAGACATATAGGCAGAAAGACATATAGAAAAATAGATAGATAGTTAGATAGATAGATAGATAAATAAATAAATAAATAATATATATATATATATATAATTAGACAGATAGAAAGATGGATAGACTGATAGAGAGATACACAAATAGATAGATTGATAGATAAGATAAAATAGTTATACAAATAGACATATACATAGATAGATATATAGATAGACATAAAGACAAATTTTTAGATAGACAGATAGAATGATAGACAGATTCATAGATAGACAGATAGATAGTTGACAGACAGATAGATAGATAGATAGATAGACAGACAAATAGATAGATATGTAGACAGATTGAAATATAGACAGATAAATAGATAAACAGATAGACAGATAGCTAGATTGATAGATAAATAGATAGATAGAGAGATAACAGATAGATAGGTAGATAGATAAGTAGATTGACAAATAGGCAGATAGACAGACATATATATATATATATATAGACGGGTAGATATAAACATATATAGATAGATAGATAGATTTATTGATTATTGATAGATAGATAGATATATAGATATACAAATAGATAGATAATTAGATAGATATATAGATATATAGATTGACATATAGATTATTAGATAGATAGACATATAGACATACAGACATATAGATACATATATAGATAGATTGACAGATAGGCAAATAGATTGATAGGTAGATAAAGAAATAGACAAATAAACATATAGATAGATAGACAAATATATGACATATAGATCGATAGATAGATAGATAGGTAGGTAGACAGATAGACAGATAAATAGATAGACAGATAAAAAGAAATATAGATAGATAGATAGCCAGATAGATAAAAAGTTTGCCATATAGACAGATAAATTGTTAGACAAATATACAGTTAGACAGATAGATAAATATACAAATAGACATATAGACACGTGGATAGATGGATAAATAGATATACAGATAGATAGATAGATAGACAGATAGATAGATAGATAGGTATACGATTATACAGATATTTTTATAGATAGAAAGACAAATAGAGAGATAGATAGTTAGTTAGTTAAAAAGAAAGATACATATATAGTGAAAGAGATAGGCCGATAAATGGATATATAGATAAAGAGATAGATAGATATACCATATATATAAAAAGATAAGATAGACAAATAGACATATAGATAGATAGATAGATAGATTCGACATGTGCACAAATAGAGAAATAGAAAAATAGTCAAATAATTAGATAGATTGATTCACAAGTAGATAGATAAAAAGATAAACCACTAAACAGATATAGTGATAGTGTGATAGACAGATTGACCATATAGATATATATACATATAGATAATTAGATAGATAAATAGATAGATATATAGACAGATAGACAGATAAAGTGTTAGACAGATATACAGATAGATTGATAGATAGATAGAAATATAGATAGATAGGCAGCCAAATAGATATAGATAGATAGACGGTTAGATAGATAGATATATAGAGTATAAATAGATAGATCTACAAATAGTCAGATAGATAGATAGATAGATAGACAGATAGAAAGATAGATAGATAGGAAGACAGACTAATAGACAAATTGACATAAGTTAGACAAAAAGATAGACCGATAGATAGACAAATAGATAGACAGATAGATAGATAGACAAATAGATAGATAGAATATTAGATAGAGATATATAGATAGATAGATAGATAGATAAATAGATAGATAATGATAAAGAATGATAGATTAATTGATTGACAGATAGACAAACAGATAGATAGATAGAAAGACATATATACATATAGAATCTTAGTCAAAAAAAATAGATTTACAGATAAACAGATAGACTAATAAACAGATAGAGAAATAGGTAGATAGCCAGATTAACAGAAAGACATATAGACATATAGACAGATAAGCAGATAGACAGATAGACAGATAAATAGTTTGATAGATAGACAATAGATAGATTGACAAAAAGATAGATAGTAAGATAATAGACTATAGATAGATAAATAGATAGATAGATAGATAGATAGAGAAAGAGAGATAAATAGATAGATAGATAGATAGACAAATAGATAAATAAAGAGACAAATAAGCAGACACACAGAATACAGATAGACATACAGACAGATAGATAGACATACAAAAATATAAATAGACAGATGAAAAACATATAGACAGAAATAAATATATATAGATAGATAGATAGATAAAGAAATAGATAGATAGATAGATATGCATATCGATGGTAGACATAGATAGATAGACATTTATAAAGATACTTAGATACACATATACACAAATAGATAGATAGATAGTCAGATAGATAGATAGATGGATAAGTTGATAGATAAAGAAATAAACTGATAAAAAGATTGACAGATAGAGAGATAGTCACAAATTCATATAGACAGATAGATTGATTGATAGATAGACCGATAGAAAGATAGATAGATAGACAAGTAGATAGTTAGAAAGATAGAGAGAAAAATTAGACAGATAGAAAGATAAACAGATAGACAAGTAGATAAATAGATAGATAGACTAATAGACTAATAGGCATATAGATATATAGACATACAAAAAGAGAGTTAGATAGATAGAAGTTAGATAGACAGAAGTAAGATAGACATATAGACAAATAGATAGATATACAGATAGATAGAAAGACAAATAGACATTTAGAATGATAGACAGATAGACATATACACAATACATAAATAAAAATATAATTAGATAGATAGTTAGTTAGATAGACAAATAGATACATAAAGATAAAATTGATAAATAGTTAGATTGATATAAAAATATGGAGATAAAAAATTAGACAATATAGACAGACATATAAATAAGTAAATAAACATAAATATAGATAGAAAAATAGATTGAAAGATAGACAAAAAGACTGATAGATAGAAAAACTTAGAGATAGATAGATAGATAAAAAGATAGATATATTACAGATAAAAAGATACATAGATAGAAAAAAACCATATAGACACAAAGACACATTATGTTATTGACAGATAGATAGATAGACTGATAAAGAGAAAGAAAGATAGATAGATAGATAGAAAATCTTATAGTTAATTAGATAGATAGATTGATAGATAGACACGTAGATAGATATATAGGTATATCAACAGATCGACAGATAGAGAGAGAGAGAGATAGATAGATAGATAGATAGACAGATAGACAAATAGAAAATTAGAAGATAGAAATATAGACATATAGATAGACATGCAGATAGAGAGATGGACAGATAGACAGAAAGATAGATAGATTGATAGATAACAAATAGTCATATAGATAGATAAACAGATAGATTAATAGATATATAGATAGATAGATAGATAGATAGATAGACATATACACAAAAAGATAAATAAAAGATACTTAGATAGATAGATATATAGATAGACAAATGGATACATAAATAGATAGTGAGATAGCCAGATAGATAGATATAAATATTGAAAGAAATGATAGATTAACAAATAAATAGATTGATAGATAAACAAATTGACATACAGAGAGATATACAAATAGACATATAAACAAAAAGATAGAAAGAAAGAAAGACATAAAAACATATAGATAGATAGATAGATAGACATATAGACAAATAGACAGACAGATAAAACAATATAAATAGATAGACAGATATATGAAAGATAGATAGAAAAATAGACAGATAGTCACATAGACAGAAGATAGATAGAAAAATAGACAGATAGTCACATAGACAGAAAATAGATAGAAAAATAGACAGATAGTCACATAGACAGAAGATAGATAGATATATATATATATAGACTGAAAGACAAATAAATAGATAGATAGATAAATAAAAAGATTGCTAGAAAAATAGATAGATAAATAGATAGATAGATAAATTGAAAGACAGATTGACATATAGACACATAGACAAATAGATAGATAAATAGATAGATAGTTAGATAGTTAGAAAAATAGATAGATAGTTAGATAGTTAGAAAAATAGATAGATAGATAGATAGATATATATATATATATAAAGAATTAATATAGAAAGATAGATAGACATATAGACAAACAAAGATAGAGTGAGTTAGATAGACAGAAGACAGATGCATAGATACTTAAGAAGATAGACAGAAAGATAGATAGACACAGACAAACGGACAAATATATAGACAGATATACAAAGAGATAGACAAACACATAAACATAGATAGAGAGATAGAGAGATAGATAGATATATAGATAGATTGATATATAGGCAAATAGATGATAGAAGTGGATATATATACATTTTGAGAGATATAAAAAAAGACATATACACAAATAGATAGATAGAAAGATAGTCAGATAGATAGATATATATATATACAAGTAGATAGATAAAGAGATAAACTGATAAATAGATAGATAGATAGAGAGATAGATATATAGATTATATAAACAAATAGATAGATAGAAAGATAGATAGACAGATAGATAGATAGATATATAGATTGATAAATAGATAGATGGCCAAATAGATAGATAGAAAAATAGATAGATAGATAGACAGATATACAGATAGAAAAATATATAGATAGATAGACAAAGAGACAAATAAATAGATATACATTTAGAAAGATAGACAAATAAACATATTGACACATAGAGAGAGAGAGAGATATAGATAGATAGATAGATAGATAGAAAGACCATATAGAATGATAGATAGATAGACAATTTGACAGATAGGCAGATAGACAAAAAGATAGATAGACAGATAGATTGATAGATAGATAGACAGATAGATAGATAGACATATAGATAGATAGACAGAAAGAAAGATAGATAGATAGATAGACAGATAGACAGATAGAAAAGATAGATAGATAGATAGGCATGTAGACAAATCAATAGATAGACACATAGAGAGATAGACAAATAGATAGCTAGACAGATAGATAGATAGATAGACAGATAGACAGACAGACAGATAAATAAATAGATAGATATATAAATAGATAGATTGATAAATAGATAGAAATATATAAAGGTATATAGATAGATTGATAAATAGATAGAAAGATATAAAGGTATATAGATAGATAGTTAGATAGATAGACAAATAGAAAGATAGACAAATTTAAAGATAGACAGATACACATACATATAGAAGACATATACACAGACGGAAAGACAGAAAGATAGATAGACAAATAGACAAACAAATAAACAAACATATATACAAATAGACACATACACAAGTATATAGATAAAGAGATAAATTAATAAATAGATAGATTGATAGTGTGATAAAAATATAAACCATATAGAAAGATAGAGAGATTAACAAATAGATAGATAGATAGATAGATGGTCAGACAGAAAAATAGACAGATAAAAATAGACATATAGACATATATATTAATAGGTAGACATAAACATAAATAAAAAAATAGAAATATAGTCACATTAATAGATAGACAGATAGACAAGTAGATAGATAAAGATATAAACCGAAAAAAATTGATAGATAGAGAGGTAGATAGATATATCATATAGATATATAGACAAATAGACTGATTTATTGATTGCTAGATAGAAAGTAGGAAAGATAGATAGATAGACAGATAGACAGATAGACAGATAGATAGATAGATAGATAGACAGATAGACAGATAGACAGATAGATAGATAGACAGATAAATAGATAGACAGATAGATAGATAGACAAATAGACAAATAGATAGACATATAGAAAAATTGACAAATAGATAAAAGATAGATAGACATTAAGAAAATTAGAAAGATAAACACATAGACAAATAGATAGATAAACAAATAGATAGATAGACTAATATACATATACACAAATACACTGATAAAAAGAAAGTCAGATAATTAGATAGATAGATAGATAAGTATATAGATAAAGAGATAAACTACTAAACAGATATAGGGGATTGAGAGATAGACAGATAAACCATATAGATAGATAGATAGATAGATAGACAAATAGTTAGATAAATAGAAATACATATAGACAGATAAAGTGATAGATATGTAGAAATTTAGATAGATAAACAGATAGATATATAGATAGATAGACAGATAGATAGATAGACAAATAGACAGATAGATAAATAGACAGACAGATAGATAGACAAATAGATAGATATATAGATAGATTGACAAATAGACAGATATACAGATAGATAGATAAACAGATAGATAGATGGATAGACAGATATATATAGGACAGATAGATAGATATTCAAATAGTCAGATCGATAGATAGATAGATAGTCATATAGAAAGTTTCATAAATAGACACATAGAGAGATAGATATATAGATAGATATACAAAAAGATATATATTCATATAGACAGGTAGATAGAAATAAAGATAGATAGATAAAAATAAAAAAGATAAACAGATAGATAGACAGATAGATAGAAAGATAGATAGACCAATTAAAGTTTGATAGACATATAAATAGACAGATAGACATACAAAATACAGACAGACACATATAAGATAGACATACATACAGACAGATAAATAGACAAACACAAAGTTAGATAGACAAATGAAAAACATATAGATAGACAAATAGATATACAGACAAATAGACAAATCTATACATAGATAGATTGATAGATAGATTGATTGATATGTAGATAAGCATATAATGGATACACATAGATAGATAGACATTTAGAAAGATATACAGATACACTTATACACAAATAAATAGATAGATAGATAGTCAGATATATTGATAAATTGATAGATAGATAGATAAACAAGTGGATAGATAAAAAGATAAACTAATAAAAAGATAGATATATAGAGAGATAGGCACATAGACCATATAAAAAGATAGACAGACAGATAGATTGATAGAAAAATAGATAGACATTTAGATTGTTAGAAAGATAGAAAGATAGAAAATAGACAGATAGATAGATAGATAGAAATCAAAGTAGACAAATAGACAGATAGATAGACAAGCAGATAAATAGACAAATATACATATAGACAGATAGTCAAAATGATTGATAAAAAGATAGCTACATAGACAAAAGATAAATAGACATATAGTCAGATAGATACATAGTCATATAGATTGATAGATAGATAGCTATTTAGAGAGATAGGCAAATAGACATATACACAAATAGATATATAAAAATATAATCAGATAGATAGATAGTTTCAAAGACGAGTAGATATTTAAAAAGAAAACTGATAAATAGATAGACTGATAGAAAAATAGGGACATAAAATATTAGACTAAAGAATTAACGATAAATTTTAGCGATGGAACTTCCCTAGCTAATTAAATCCAAAATAATTCAAAAGATTTAGCGACGGAACTTCTCTAGCTAATTAATTCTGTAATATAATGACTGATTTAGTGACTGAACTTCCCTAGCTAATTAAATCTTGAATATAGCGACGGAATTTTCTTAGCCAATATTTAATTATTTAATTTTTTTAATTTATTATTAATTTTAATATTATATTTTATTTATTTAATGTATGTTAATGGTCTATAGATGAGCCATCCTTGAAGGATACATTCTCCTCGTAAAATCATAAAAATGATATTATAAATAAATAATTTATAAAATATAAAAATACAAAAAAAATTATCTTAATAATGACTAAAATAACTATTTTTATGATATATTAATTTTTTAAAAAATTATAGAAAAAATATTTCTAAAATTTTTAATTAAGAAACTTAAAAATTTGTATTAAAGTAATATTAAATTATTAATTCGGTAAGTATAATAATTTTTTTCGATATTTTAAAAATTAAATTAACATATATTAAAATTTCTACTAATTTAAATATTAATTTATTCATTGTATGACAACATAGAAAATATTTTCAAAAATATCTGAATTGATGAATAAAATAGTAAATATTAATATTACTATAAGTATTAAAAAAATTTTATGATTATATAATATTTTAAAGAAATAATAAATACAAAATTTGAAAAACTTGAAATATAATAAAAATATAATTTTGTTCAATAATGTTAAAAGAAAATAAATTAATATTTATAAATAAATATATAGATGTTTGCTCCTACTAAAGTTAATAAGATTAAACAATTAAGTAAAATATTTACTATAAGCTTTTAATATTAAGTTTTTATTAAAATAATAAATATTACTTTTTTAATTATCTTTTCACTTTAAGTAATTTTTTGAATTTTAAAAATATAAATATTTTGCTAATTTATACATTAACTTGTCGAGACATGAGAATCTCTAACAAGTGAAGTACAAGTCCTCTGCATTCCGCCATCTATCTCTCGACACCGATGCATCAAAATTTAATTGAGGTATAAGTTTTAATTTGTTAATGATTTGAGGTACGTTTTATCCATTTATTCTTCATCGATTATCTTGGATTACTTAATCGAAGATTAAGCATTTTGATTCTATTATTTTTTGTGTCCAAAATTCTTCTTCTTTAATCACCATGGTATGTTTGGATTACGTATATAAACTTATTCATATACATACTTCATGCATTTGTGATATAATGTGTTGTCATTGTGTGGATCTTATGGTGCATATTGGGTATGACGACTTAAATTCTACATCAATATTCATAACTATATATAAACAATATACAAATATAGTATACATAAACATAAGTGTATTTTATATAAGTGTATTTAAACATAACTATACATCAATATGAATGTGTGATATAATTTGAATTTCTTATATAAGTGTATTTTACTATATCAATATAACTAAAAAAATAGTATGCATAAACATTACTATATACATATATAACAACGTATATTTAATATATATATATATATATATTTAACTATATATAAATGTATTTAACAATATGTATATAAACATATTACTATATATAAATGTATATATCTACATTAATACACATAATGATATATAAATAGTATACATAAATTGTATAAGGTATGCTGACTTGATATCTACATCAATATACATAACTACATATAAACAATATACATAAACAATATACATAAACATTAGTGTATTTTATATAAGTGTATTTAAACATAACTATACATCAATATGCCTCTGTGATATAATTTGAATTTCTTATATAAGTGTATTTTACTATATATATATAACTATAAAATAGTATACATAAACATAACTATATATAAATATAACAACGTATATTTAATATATATATATATATATATATATATATATTAACTATATATAAATGTATTTAACAATATGTATATCAACATATTACTATATATAAATGTATTTATCTATATTAATATACATAACTATTTATAAACAATATAAATAAATAGTATACATAGATAGTATAAGGTATGCCGACTTGATATCTACATCAATATACAAAACTATATATAAACAGTATACATAAATAGTATACATAAACATAAGTGTATTTTATATAAGTGTATTTAAACATATCTATACATCAATATGCATGTGTGATATAATTTAATCAATATGCATGTGTTATATAATTTGAATTTCCTATATCGGTGTATTTTACTATATCTATAACTATAAAAATAGTATACATAAACATTACTATATTTAAATATAACAACATATATTTAATATATATATATATATATAACTATATATGAATGTATTTAACAATATGGATAGCAACATATTACTATATATGATTGTATTTTATCTACATTAATATACAAAACTATATATAAAAAGTATACATAAATTGAATAAGGTATGCCAACTTGATATCTACATCAATATACATAATTATATATAAATAGTATACATAAACATTATACATAAGCATAAGTGTATTTTATATAACTATATTTAAACATAACTATACATCAATATGGATGTGTGATATAATTCAATTTTTTTTATAAGTGTATTTTACTATATCTATTACATAAAAATAGTATATATAAACATAACTATATATAAATATAACAAAATATATTTTTAATATACATACATATATATATATATATGTATGTATGTATGTATGTATGTATGTATATAAATGTATTTAACAATATGTATATCAACATATTACTATATATAAATGTATTTATATACTTTAATATACATAACTATAAATAAATAGTATACATAAACAGTACAAGGTATGCCGACTTGATATCTACATCATATACATAACTATATATAAATAGTAAACATAAACAGTATACATAAATATAAGTGTATTTTATATAAGTGTATTTAAACATAACTATACATCAATATGCTTGTGTGGTATAATTCAAATTTCTTATATAAGTGTATTTTACTATATCTATAACTATAAAAATAGTATACATAAACATAACTATATATAAATATAACAACGTATTTTTAATATACTTATATATATATATATATATATAACTATATACAAATGTATTTATAAATATGTATATCAACACATTACTATATATAAATGTATTTATTTACAGTAATATACATAACTATATATAAACAATATGCATAAAGAGTATACATAAACATTATAAGGTATGCCGACTTGATATCTACATCAATATACATAACTATACATAAACAGTATACATAAATAGTATACATAAACAGTATACATAAATAGTATACATAAACATAAGTGTATTTTATATAAATGTATTTAAACATAACTATGCATCAATATGCATGTGTGATATAATTCGAATATCTTATATAACTCTATTTTACTATATCTATATAACTATAAAAATAGTATACATAAACATAACTATATATAAATATAACAACGTATATTTAATATATATATATATATATATCTCATATAACTATATATAAATGTATGTGACAATATGTATATCAACATATTACTATATATAAATGTATTTATCAATATTAATTTACATAACTATATATAAATAGTATACATAAACAGTATAAGGTGTGCCAACTTGATAGCAACATCAATATGCATAACTATATATATAAACAATATGCATAAACATAAGTATATTTTATATAAGTGTTTCTAAACATAACTATACATAAATATGCATGTGTTATATAATTTGAATTTCTTATATAAGTGTATTTTATTATATCTATAACTATAAAAATAGTATACATAAACATAAATATATATAAATATAACCACATATGTTTAATATACATGCATAGACACACACACACACACACACACACACACACACACATAAATAAATAAATATATATATATATATATATATATATATATATATTTAGCAATATGTATATCAACATATTACTATATATAAATGTATTTATCTACATCAATACCTATACATAGTCATATGTCTAAATATATATAATTACATGAAAAACTATATATAACTACAACTACAACATGTATAACTACATGCTTCAGAAACTTAATATCCATTCATTCTCATTCATACATGTTTTTTTGGATATTGTATAAATCTTTATCATTTTTCCATATATTTTAAAAACTTAAATTTAATTATTTCAATCTTGAATATTTTTTTATTGTATTTTTATATGTATGTATAAATCATTAAGATTTAATATGTTAAGGGCTTGTATTTTGTTTTTAATTAATATCATTTAACTAAAAATGATTTCTATTAAAATGTTCATTTGTTAAAATTTATTTTGTAATTTTCAAAACAAAATAACAATATGTTTGTGTCATAAATATTATAAAAAATTTTTAAAATATATATGTGATATAGTTTCAATTTACAAAGATAAAATTTTAAAAATAAAATTAATTTACAAAATAAAATTTGCACTTCATAATATTCAATATGTTATATTTATTATAAATAAATAATGTTCAAATTGTATCTCTTAATTACATAAAAAAACATTGAAATGAATTATATTTTTTAAAAAAATTTTAAAAAATAAATTTATATATTTATATGGTCATTTATATATTTTGAATAAAATAAAAAAAATAATTACTTGTAGAAAAATTTACTCTTGTATTTATATGGTACTCTATTTTGTTTGAACATAATTAAAGAAATAATTAATTTTTTACAAAATATTAAAGGCATGTATTTATATGCACTACATTATATTTGTTTGAATTTTAAAGCTTCTAAAAATTTATTAATAATAATAAATAATAGGTAGAAATTTATCATAGACATTAATATTTTAATAAAAAAAGTATATAAACAAACAAAAACAATATTATCTATTTATGAACTATATTTTTATTTTTAACATAATTGTAAAAACAAAATAATTTACAAAAATGTCAACTTCATTTATTTATATGAGTATAATTATAGTTATTTTAATATAAATATTAAAAAAACAACTATTTAAATATAATAGAAGCTCATATATTTAATTCATAATTTCATTTTATGCATTAATATGCTTCACACACACACACACACACACAAATATTTGTTTTAAATATAAAAAATGTACAATATTTTATAAATTGTGTACAATATTTAATATTTTATTTTAATTAAATTTACAAAATCAAAAAATTTTAAATACATTTACACACACACACACAAACACATATATAATAGTTTCATGTGTAACTATAAAAATACATTGCGTATATAGGTATATGTGTGTGTTTGTGTGGGTGTACACTAGTATATGCATGCATACAAGTATATAAACAATACTTTGAAAATGCAGATACATGTGTGAATATATACAAAAGTACAAAAATGGGTATGCTAAGATATAATGTTTAGTAATGTATATGGATGTATAAATGTGTGTGTGTGTGTGTAAGGTAGTGTATATGCTCATATATATTTATGCATATATATGCAAATATCAACATTAATTTTGAGAAGAAAAATACTTGAGCACATAAATATTAACATGTTCCATAAATTTGTGAGAGCATGACAAAAAGTGACATTATTGCAAGATACAACTAATCTCCCATCTATAACACTTTGCCTCAAAATTTAATTAGAGTAATACTTGCAATGATAAAGGTTCATTCAATACTAAATACCATGGTGTTACATTTTCATTCAATACTATAATTTGTTCAAATAAAAAATCTATCTAACATCTTCTTCAAAAATTCTTCTATCTTCTTTTTCTAGTCTTGATAAGTTATTTTTAATTTTGATTATATGTACATTTTTTATCTAATATCTCTAGTTCAAACTATTGTAATAGTAAAATCCATCAAATCAATCTAGGCCCGACATCTTACTTTTCTATGAGATATTTGATTATAGAATATTTAGTATATACTATGACTTTGATTTCCACTAAATATGATATTAATTTGCCAAAAGAAAAGTTTGTTGATACGAGTTCTTTCTCTATAGTGGTGTAATTAAATTGGGCATTTTAGAGTGTGTTGTTATCATAGTATATGATAACTATTTATAAATATTTCTATAACTATATAAAACTCTTCATAATTATATTTAACTATATTTGTAACTATGTAAACTATTTTTTAACTATATTAATAACTATATATTACTATTTTTTAACAATATAATATTTTTATAACTATATGGGTAATTCTATATAACTATATTTTTAACAAAATATATCATTTGTATAATAATATATAACTAAATATAATTGTATTTTATTATATGTATAACTATAAAAATATTATATATAACTATATCTTTAAATGCATTCATATTTATAACTATATGTGTATAATTATATATAAATATTTGTATAACTATATAATACTCTATATAATTAAATATAACTAAATTTATATCTATGTATACATATATGTATTCATATAATTAATTCTATATATTTATGTATAACTTTGTATATATTTATGTATAACAACTTATAACTACTTGTATGAATATATTTATACATAATTATATGTTTAACTATATATAACTCTATTTTTAATTATATATAATATAGGTATAAACACATATAGAGGTTGACCTCCCTCTCTGGTGACCATCTCTTGAGGTCTATTGATTTTGTTTTTTTCTCTCATCAGATCTTTTTACTGCCATATGACAAAGAGATTGAGATTTAGTGGAAGAAATGGGGTTTACGTTCACAAAGCTATTTAGAATGCGGTTTGCCAATAAGGAGATGAGGATTTTGATGCTAGGTCTTGATGCTGGTGGAAAGACAACCATTCTGTATAAGTTGAAGCTTGGTGATATTGTCACCACAATTCCTATTATTGTCTTTAATGTAGAGACTGTTAAATACAAAAACATCAATTTCACTGTGTGGGATGTTGGGGGTCAAGACAAGATTCTGCCTTTTTGGAGGAATTACCTCCAAAATACCCAAGGTCTAATATTTGTTGTGGACAACAATGACAAAGATCGAGTAGTTAAAGCTAGAGATGAGTTGCATAGGATGAGGCAAACTTTGTTGACATATCTAGATGTGGATCTAATCTTTGCCTATTTTGCTTGAGTTTTGTTCTATTATTGGATGACACAATCTATATCTAGGGGGATTCAAATTGTATTTATATTTATATATTGCATGCCTAAAATACAAGACCGCATTTACTTTGATATAATCTATTGTAAGCAAAACTTGTTTGTTTTCTATTTTGACTTTTTGCCATTGGATCCCAAAAGTATAAAAACATTAATTATAAATAATTGTCTTTGAGTATATGTATAACTAAAAAATATTATACATAACTATATTTAAAAATATAATTATTAATTAACAACATATATTTAATATACATTTTTATATATTAGTTTATAAAAATGTATTTTACCATATATATACCTATATATAATTATATGTATACATATATAAAATTATATAAAAAAATATTTATACCTACATGTATAAATATAAGTATAACTATATGTGTAACTATATGTATAACCACATGTAACTTTATTTATAATTACATGTATAATAACACACAACATTATATTTAACTATATGTGTGTAACTATATTTAAATATTTCTATAACTATATAACACTCTATATAATTAAATATAACTATATTTGTAAACTATGTATACATATATGTAAATCTATATATTTTTTATAACTTTATATATTTATAAATAACTATCTGTATGAATATATTTATATATAACTATATGTTTAACCATATAAAAATATTTATAGCTATATATACTATATGTATAATAACATATAACTATAAATAATTGTATCTTATTATATATATATAACTATAAAATCTTTATACATAACTATATTTAAATATATAATTTAATTCTTATATTTAATATACATTTGTATATATTACTATATAAAAATATATTTTACTATATCTATGCCTATACATAACTATATGTATAAATATATAAAATTATATGAATAAATATATATACCTACATGTATAAATATAAGTATAACTATATGTGTAACTATATGTATAACCACATGTAACTATATTTATTATTACATGTATAAAAACATACAACATAATGTTTAATTATGTGTATAACTATATATAAATATTTGTACGACTAAATAAAACTTTATATAATTAAATATAACTAAATTTTTAACTATTTATACATATATGTAAATCTATATATTTGATATTTAATAATGTAATACAACAGCATAAGGATGAGCAGTATACTAATTCGATGGAAGAAAAGCAATTAATTAAAGAAATGAACGATGAGATGAAAGAAATTCAGAATGCAATACAATAGTAGATGTCCTATATAGAGTCATAGTTAGCTACACTGGCACAATAGATAGCATTCCGAGATCAAGCTGCGAAACCTTCTAGGAGAGGTAAGCATTCCCTACAAATTATGAGGATGGTTACGTATGAGAATTATTTTTGAACCGTTATTTATTTTTGTCTTTGTGTAGCAAATAATTATGATATTTTTTTGCATGTTTCAATTTTTTTATTCTAGTTTTGTTCTTTGATTTTCTGATTAACCTAATTATGAATCTTTGCAGGACACAATATGTGAGACACATGAAAAAATTCTGATTAAACACATTTAGACATTGCCATGGTCCTTCCAATGCACGAGTCCATTATTTACCGATTTCAGTTTTATCAAAGGTGGCCTAGCATATTTTATCTTTATTAATCCTAGTACATTTTAAATTTGCACTCTCTTTCTCGTTAAACATCATTGTTGGACATCTTTTGGAATTTTGTTGAAGTTATATGACAATCAACTTTAATTTCTATTTGTTCATGTCTATAATAATTATTCTTATATATCTATGAATATGTTTTTGTGTGTCTGAATTTTTTGAAATGATTTTTAGCCTATTATAGGTATGTAAAAGCTTATTTTTAGTAGTGAAAGTAGTGGCAGCAGCAAAGGCAACGGCAGCAACGGCACCGGTGGCACTGGTAGTGATAGCAATGGTGGTAGTGCCAGCAGCAGCAGCAGGGATGGTAGCGGTAGTAGAGGCGACAATAGCAACAACAACAGTGGCAGGAGGGGCTGCAATGGCACCGGCAACAGTGGCGGCAGTGGAGGTAGCGGTGACATCAGCGGCAGTGGTGGTAGCGGAGTCAGTGGCGGTATCAGTGGCAGTGGCAACAACACTGGCAGCAACGGTAACAACAGTAGTAGCGGCAGTAGTGGCAGCAGCATCAATGATGGCAGTGGGGTAGTGGCAGTAGCATTGGCAGCACCAGCAATAGCGGCAGTGGTGGCAGTAGTGGCAGCACCAGCAGTGACGGCAGCACCGGCAGCAGCCGCACCAGTAGCAACGGCAACACCGGGAGCAGCGACAGCCGTAGTGGTAGTGATAGCAGCAGTAGTGGCAGGAGCGATAGTGGTAGTGGAAGCAGTAGCAATGTCAACAAATGTAGTATATACGTACATATATAGTCTGTATATACGTACATATAATACTGCAATATTTTATGTACATATATACTGAGTATATATGTACTCAGTATATATTTACGCATAATACTATAGTTCATATGTACATATACTGTAGTAATATATGTACGAGTGAAATCCTTGTATATATGTACATATTTACTACATTAATATATATTTATCAAAACATAGTTTTTTTTATTAATTTTTATTTAATTTAGTGGTTTAAATTTCTTACAGATATGGTACCATATTGTTTCCCATACAAAGCTTGTATAAGTGAAGGGATTTTTCAATAGACATGATACACCATGACTCGGACAGCTTTTTCATAGCAAAAAGTTAGTGATCGAATGAGCATAGAGAGAGAAAGCAATGATAATACATTGATAGATTATACTTTATGCACTGTCAGTAGATATATTGATTAATAAGATGTAATATAATATTGTTATTTTTTTTGTTTTAGTTATGTAAAATATTCTATTAGAATAAGTTTTTAAATGATTTTTTTATGTTAATTAAAAATTATCATTTATAGTTTCAATTTTTATTCAATTTAATATAAAAAATATTAATTTATTTAATTAAATTTTTGTTGAAGCTGTATGACAATCAACTTTAATTTGTGTTTGTTCATATCTATAATAACTATTTGTATATATCTATGAATATGTTTGTGTGTCTCCAAAATTTTTGGGTAGAGTTTTAGTCTATTATAAGTATGTAAAAGCCTTGGCGGGGCCTCCATGGTGCTAGGAACAACACCTTATTTTCTGAAGCAGTGAGATGAACCAAAACAATTAATTCCACGCAAACGCAGGTTTGTTCTTGACAGCTTATTTTGAGCAGATATGCATCATCGCAGTTCAGATTTGTGACTACTTGTTATTGGTTATTGGTTTGTAAAAGTAGTATGTTATGCTCCATGTGCAGGTGTAACAATATTCTCTATCTGCGTGGAGTACCAGAAGAAAAAGAATTAGAAATGATGACCAAGCCTGAGAGACCTATATGCATGTTTTTAAAGTCCTATATTATTTTCTTCTTTTGTCTTTGATGGTATGTGTTTTTGCATTAAAGTACAAGTGTGTGTGTCATCTAAGGCTATGTGATTATATATACGTACATATAATACTGCAATATATACGTACATATATACTTGGTATAAATGTACGTATATACTGAGTATATATCTACGTATATACATATATGTCCGTATATACCTAGTATATTTATACGTATATACTCAGTATATACATACTTATATACTGCAGTATATACTTATGTATAAACTCGCTATATACGTACTTTTATACTATAGTATAAACGTACGAATATACTCGGTATATACATACTTTTATACTGTAGTATATAGGTATGTATATACCGAGTATATACAAAAGTGGGTGCATATATTTATTTGTCGACATGTATGTATTGTCATACATACACACCTATTTACACACAGGCACACTTTTGAATATTTAATTGCTTGTGCAGGTCAGGTCATCATCATGCATTGATCACTGATGTAGGTAAAAAAAGCAATGGATACTAAATTGTTCTTAAAGCTATGTGATGATATTTAAGGTCCAGGCTAGCCAGGCAGTTAAATGTTGGTCATAAAAATCTTAGTAATTGTATTGATATGCAATTATAACATTATACAAAGCAAACATATGAATAATTAAGTTTTGTTGCTCTAGATTTTGTAATGATTGGTTCTAATTGTACTAGGTCGTAGAATGAGGTTAATAATGATGATGGTGTAGTGTCGTGCAATTTTGGTCCAAGAAAAATATCGGGACCTATTTTGGAAGAAGCAACTTACTGTCTTATCAAAAACTCACTCAATCTCAAGTTCATCAATCGAGTATCAACACACGCCATACTTTTATTATCAGCAGCAGTAGCAACGACAGCGGCAACAGCAATGGCAGAGGCGATAGCAGTGGCAGAGGCGGTAGCGGTGGCAGCGGCGGTAGTGGCGGTAGAGGCAGTGGTGGTGGAGGCGGCAGCAGTGGTGGCAGCGGCGACATCAGTGATAGCAGCGACAACACTTGAAGCAGCAGCAGCGGCAACAATGGTAGAGCCGGCAGCAGCGCCAGCAGCAGCAGCGGCGGCGGCAACTAAGGCTGTTGCAGCAGCAGCGGCGGCGGCAACTAAGGCTATTGCAGCAGCCGCGGCAAGTGGTGGCAACACGGGCAGCAGGGGTAGCTGCGGCATCAGCCAATAGCGGTGGCAGGCTTAACGGCGGCGGCGGCGGCTCA
This sequence comes from Sapria himalayana, assembly GCA_029783825.1. Lineage (NCBI taxonomy): Eukaryota > Viridiplantae > Streptophyta > Magnoliopsida > Malpighiales > Rafflesiaceae > Sapria > Sapria himalayana. The sequence goes on from JAREIK010001456.1 coordinate 311,497, forward strand.
GTGATGGCGGCAGCAGTAGCGATGGTTGTGGCGACAATGACAATGGAGTCAGCGACAGCATCACCGGCAGAAGTAGTAGCAGTGGCAGCTACGGCCGCAGTAGTAGTGGCCGCCTCGGTAGTTACGACAACGGTGGCGGTGGTGCCAGTGGCGGTGGTGCCAGTGGCGGTGGTGCCAGTGGCGGTAGCAGTGGTAGCAGCGACAATGGTGGCAGCAGCAGCAACACCGACAGCCCCAACAGCTGTGGCAGCACGAGTAGTGTCGGTAGCACCAATAACAGTGGTAGTAGTAGTGGTATTGGTAGTGGGAGTGATAGCGACAGCAGCGGCAGGAGTGGCAGCAACAATGAGAGCAGCAACAACAACAACAAATGTGATATATACCTACGTATAAAGTCAGTATATACATACATATAATACATTAGTATTTTATGTACATATATACTGTGTATATTTGTACTCAGTATACATGTACACATAATACTGCAATTTTTAAGTACATATACTACAGTAATATATGTATGAGTGAAATGCTAGTATATATATACATATATACTACAGTATTATATATTTATAAGAACATAACTCTTTTTTTTAATTTGATTTTACAGATATGATACCACATTGTTCCCCATACAAAACTTATATAAGTGATGAGATTTTTCTGTAGACATGACTTGCCGTGACTCTGACAACTTTGTCACAATAGAAAAATGGTGATCGGAGGAGCAGAGGGAGTTAAAGTAATTTCAATGAATTGATAGATTATACTTTATGCACTGTCTGTAGATACAATAATGAATAAGATGTAATACACGTTTGTTATTTTTTAGTTTAAATTATGTAAAATATTAAATTAGAATAAGTTATTAAATGATCGTATTTATTGTTTATATAAATTATCATTTATACTTTCTTTTTTTTTTCAATTTGATTTAAAAATATTAAATTATTTAATTAAAAAAATTTAAAATAAATTAAATTTTGAAAATAGTTTTGAAATAAAAATAATTAATTTAGCGATGGAAAATCTTTTTTAACTTGGGAAATCTTCCGTCGTTATTTCCGTTTAGTGATGGAAAATCACTTTTAACTTGCGAATTTAGCTAGTGAAATTATTTTTTTTAGCTATGAAATTATCCGTCGCTAAATTTTTAGCTAGAGACATTTTTCCTAGCTAAATTTTAGCGAGGAGTACTTTAGTTTGGGAACTAGTCCATCGGTAATTCATCGCTATATCCTGTTTAGCGACGGAAAATGCCCATTTAGCTAGGGAATTATTTCTAGCCATATGGGATTTTTCTTGTAGTGACACACACACACACACACACAGATAGACAGATAGTTAGATAGACAAATAGACAAAAAGACAGATATACAAATATATAGATAGAAAGATAGATAGATAGATAATTAGATAAATAGATAGTTAGATAGACAAATAGATAAAAAAACAATTGGACAAATAGACATACTAGATATACATTGACAGGTAGACAGTTAGACATATAGACATATATATATATAGACAAGATAGACAAATAGATAGATTGATAGATAAAAAGATAGAAAAATAGACAGAAAGACACATAGATAGATAGACAAATAGACAACCAGACACATAGAGAGATAGACAGATAAACAGATTGACAGCTAGACAGATAGACAAATAGACTAATAGACACATAAATATATAGATTGATAGATAGACAATAGATATATAGATAGATAGATAAATAGATAGAAAGAAAGATAAACAGATAGAGAGATAAAAAAAATTTAAAGAAAGTAAGATAGATAGAAAGATAGATAGACATATACAAAGATAGTCAGATAGATAAATAAATAGATTGATAGATAGATAGATATAAAAATACATAGATACACAGCTAGATAGATAGTTATATTGGTTGACAAATAGGCAGATTGACAGAAAAGCAGAAAGATAGATAGGTAGATAGACACATAGAGAGATTTGTAGATAGATAGATAGATATGCATATAGATAGATAAACAGGTAGACATATAGACATATAGATAGATAGAAAGATAGACAGATAGATAGATAGACAAATAGACAGATAGATAGATAGATAGATATACATATATATATATATATATATTTAAAGATTCATAGTTAGACAGAAAGACAGACAGATTGATTGATTGATTGATATACAAACAGTTAGATAGATAGATAGATTGATAAATAGATAAATAGATATATAGATTGATAGTTCGACAAATAAACACATAGAAAGATAGATTGACAGATAGATAGATACCCAGAGAGATAGATAGTTAAACATATAGACATATAAACATATACAAAGATTGAAAAATAGACATATAGACATATTTATAGATAGAATGATAGTTAGATTTATACCTAGACATATAGATAGATAGACAGATAGATACACAGATAGATAGATTGACATATATAGAGATAGATAGGTGGAGAGAAAGATAAAAAGATAGATAAACATATAAATAAATAGTTAGATATAAAGATAGATAGAGAGATATGCTGATAGGTAGATAGGTAGATAGCCAGATAGATAGATAGATAAACAGATAGATAAACAAATAGACAGATAGATAGACAGATAGACTAATACACAGATATATAGATAATTAGATAAATAGATAGACAAATAAACACATAGACAGGTAGACAAATAGACAGATAGACAAATAAACAAATGGTCAGATAGAGAGATAGAAAGATAGACATATGTACAGATAGATAGATAGATTGATAAATATATAAAGAAATAGATAGAAAGATAGATAGATACATAGATCCACAGATAGATAGATAGATACACAGATAGATAAATATACAGATAGATAGATAGATAGGCAAATAGACACCTAGACAGATAGATAGACACATAAATTATTAGAAAGATCAGCAAAAAGATAGTTAAACAGATAGAAAAATAGACAAATACACAGATATATAAATTGATAAATAGACAGTTAAATAAATAGATAGATATATAGACTGATAGCCATAAAGAAGTTAGATAGATATATAGATAGTCAGATGAGAAAAAAGTAAGACAGAAAGATAAGTAGATAGATTCATTGGTAGATATACATATAGAGAGATAGACAATTAGAAAGATAGGTAGATAGATAGTTAGACATATTGATAGATTTATATATTGAAACATGGACATATAGGCTTATAAACAAATTTATATATAGGTAGAATTATATATAGTCAAATAAATAGATAGATAAATAGACAGATAGACATATAAATAGATAGATAGGCAAATAGAAAAATAGACAAATAAATAGACAGACAGACAGTTAGAAAAAAAGATAGACAGATATAAGTAAAGATAGATAGATATACTCATAGAATGATAGACAAACAAACATATATATAGATATATAGACATATAGGCAAATAGATAGATAGATAAGAAAATATACATATAAACATATAGAAAGATAGATAGTTAGATAGATTGTTATATATATATATATGTAGATTTGGAGATTGGTTGATAGATAGACAGAAAGATAAATAAACAGACAAACAGATAGATAGATTGAGAGATAGATAGATAGATATACATATAGACATATAGATAGATAGGCATATAGAAAGATAGATACATAGACAGAAGGACATATAGATAGACAAATAGATAGAAATATAGATAGACATATAGATAGTTAGATATAAAGTTAGACAAATAACTAGATAGACAGATCGATAAAAACAAAGATAGAGAGTTAGAAAGATAGACATATCTACATATATACATAGATAGATAGATAGAAATATAGATAGAATTATAGATAGATAGATAGATACATAGATAAACAGATAGATACATAGATATATGGACAAAAAGACAGATAGATAGATACATAGATAAACAGATAGATACATAGACATATGGACAAAAAGACAGATAGATAGACAAATACATAGATAGATAGTTGATAGAAAGAGAGACAAAAAGACAGATAAATACATAAATAGATAGACAAATAGATAGAAAGATAGATAGACAGATAGATAGATAGACATATAGACAGAATAATAGATAGACAAATAAATAGATAAATAGTAGATAGACAAGAAGACATATAGACAGAATAATAGATAGACAAATAAATAGATAAATAGTAGATAGACAAGAAGACATATAGATAGATAAACATATCGATATATAGACAAACAAATAGATAGATAGATATATATATATATATACACACACACACACACACACACACACACAAATAGATTTAAAGAGAGAAAGATAGATAGATAGACAAATAGAAAAATTGATAGATAGACAGATAAATATACATATAGGTAAAAAGATAGATAGACAGATAAATTGATTGATTGATTGACAGATAGATATATAGACATAATGATATATAGGCAGATAGACAAATAGAAAAATATATAGTTTTATAGATAAATAGATAGATAGACATATAGACAGATAGAAAGATGATAGATAAATAGACAGATAAAGAGATAGAGAGATAGAGAGATAGATATATAGATTGATAATTAGACAGATAGATCGATCGATAGATAGATATATAGATTGCTATTTAGACTGATAGACATAAAGAAAGATAGATAAACAAATAGAAAGGTTCACAGAAAGATAGATAGATAAATGACTAGTTATATAGATAGACATATTGACATATACATAGATTGATATATAGACATATATACATATAGATATATTTATATATAGACAGATAGTCAGATAGACAGGTAGATAGACTGACAGATAGATAGATAGATAGACATATAGACATATATACTAATAAATCAGTAAGCAGATAGATGATAGATATAATGACTAATAACCAAATAGATAGATAGACAAATAGACTAAAAGATATATAACTAGATTGGTAGATAGGCAGATAAGCATATATGCACATAGGCAGATAGACACATAGACAGATAGATAGAATGATAAAGAAATAGATACATAGATAGACATATAGATAGACAAATAAACTGATAGATAGATACATAGATAAATAGATAAATAAACAAATAAATAGATTGATAGATAGACATATAGAAAGATAGACAGATAAAAAAATATATAGATAGGCAGATAGACAGAAAGTCAGATAAAATGATAGAGAGATCGAAATTTAGATAGATAAATAGATAGATATGTAGAAATATAAATAGATATAAAAATAAACAAATGGACAGACAAATAGATAGATAGATAGACATATTTGTATATAGATAGATAAACATATAGATAGATAGACATATATATAGATAGATAGATAAGCAAATAGGCAGATAAATAGATAGGCATATTTACACATATACATATAGACATATAGACAATTAGATAATTAGATTGATAGACATATAGAGAGATATATAGATAGAAAGATAAATAGATAGATATTTAGAAAGATGGATAGATTGACAGGTTGACACATAGATATATAGATATATAGATAGATTTAAAGATAGGTAGAAATACTGATAGATAGATAGACAGATTTACAAATAAATTTTAGACAGATGACATATAGACATGTAGACAGTTAGCAAATAGACAGATAAACATATAGATAGAAATACATAAAGATAGATAGATTGACAGTTATACAAATTGACATATAGACATATACACATATAGATATATATACATATAGATTGATTTCTAGATATACAAATAGTCAAATAGATAGATATATATATAGATAGATAGGCAGATAGATTGATTGATTGATAGATAGATAAATAGATAGGTAGATATATAGATAGATAGATAGACAGATAGAAAGACAGATAAATAGATATATAGATAGATAGAGAGATAAATAGATAGAAAGATAGTAGATAGGTAGATAGGATGATTGGTAGATAGACAAATAGACAAATATATAGATATAAAGATTGATAGATTGATAGATTGACAAATAGACAGACAGATAGAATTTTAGATAGATAAATAGACAGATAGATAGATAGACAGATAGAAAGATATACATACAAATAGACAGATAGATAAATAGATAGATAGACTAATAGACAGAAATATAAATATATAAATAGATAGATAAACTGATAGAAAGATATACAGACATATAAATAGATCGATAGGTAGACCAATAGATAAATAGACTATTAGATAGATATACTTATAGATATATAGATAGATAGATAGATATACAAATAGATAGATAGATAGATAGATAAATAGATAGATTGATAGATTGATTGATTGATAGAGAAATAGATAGATAGACAGATAGACAGATAGATAGCAAGACAAATAGATAGAATGATAGATTGACAGATATATAGATAGACAGACAGATAGATAGCCAGTTAGATATATAGACAGATAGATAGAAAGAAAGATAAGAAGATACACACATAGACAGACAAATAGATAGATAGATAAACAAAAAGACACCTAGACAAATAGACAAATAAAAGGTAATTAAATAGATTGACAAATAGATAATAGACAAATAGACAGATAGAAAGATAGATAGATAGACAGAAAGAGAGATAGACATATATATAAATAGACAGATAGATAGATAGACAGAAATAGAGATAAACAAATAGATATTTAAAAAGATTGATAGATAGGAAGTTAGATAGATAAGCAAATAAATAGATAGATAGAATGATATGCAAATTTGAAGATAGGTAGATAGATAAATATACAGATATACAAATTGATAGATAGATAGAAAGATATACACATAGATTGACAGTCATGAAAATAAATAGATAGAGAGATAAAGAGATAAACAGATAGATAGTCTAATTATAGACAAACAGATAGATAGAAAGATAAATAGATAGCTTGTTAAATATTTAGAATGAAGATAAATAGACGGATAATTAGATAGATAGATAGGCATATAGACAGATAGGTAGATAGATAGGAAGATAGAAAGAAAGATAGATATGAACATAGATACATAGACAGATAGATTGAGAGAAAAATAAATAGATAAACATAACGATACATAGACAGATAGATAGATTGATAGATAAATATATTGACAAATAGACATATAGATAGATTTGAAAGATAGATATAATGAAAGATAGACCTATACTTAGACAGTAATATTGGTAGATAGAAAGGTAAATAGAAATATTGATAGATTGATAGATAGGTAGATAGATAAATAGATATACAAATAGTTAGTTAGTTAGTTAGACAGATAGACATAAGATAGATTTATAGATTGAAAAATGGATAAATACAAAAATAGGCAAATTAGAAAATATGTAGATAGAAAAATAGACAATTAGAAAGATACACAAATAGAAAGATACACAGATAGAAATATAGATAGATAAATAGACAGATAGATAGAGAGACATATAGATAAAAAGATAGATAGATAGACATATAGATAGATATACATATAGTCTAATAGATAGATAGATAGACAGATATAAAGATAGTCAGATAGATAGATAGATAGACATATATATAGATGGACAGATAGATAGATAGACATACAAATACATTCATAGATAGGTAGATAAATATATAGACAAATAGACAAATTGATAGAAATATAAACATTAGTCAAATAGAAATAATGACAGATAGAGAGATAGATGGATAGTTAGACAAATAGACAAATAAAAAAATAGATAAATAGACAGACAAAGAAACAGACAGATAGATACATAAATAGATAAATAGATAGAAAGATAGATCGATAGATATATAGATAGACACATAGACAGATAATCATTCAGAGAGCAGACTCATAGATAAATAGACAAATATACAAATAGATAGATAAATAGACAAATAGAAAAATAGACAAATAGGTAGATAGACATTTTGATAGATAGACAGAAAGGTATATATACTTCTAGACTAGTTGATAGATAAAGAGATAAACTAATAAACTGATAGACCGACAGACAGATAGATAGATAAATAGATAGACAGATAGACAGATATATTGATAATTAGATAGATAATTAGTTAAATAGATAGATAGATAGATAGATCTATAGATACACACAGACTAAAAGATAGATAGAAGGATAGATAGATAAACAAATATACAGATAAATAGATAGATAGACAGAAAGATAGGTAGGCAAATAGACAGATAGAAAAATTGATAGATATATAGTTAGATACATAGATAGATTGATAGGTAGACAGACATAAAGATAGATAGACAGACACACAAACAGACAGACATTCAGATAGACAAACACATAGATAGACAAACATAGAGACACGCACATACAAAGACAGAAAAATAGACATACATATAGATAGATAGATACATATGCAGATAGAGGATAAACAAAGAGAAATATACATTAAGAGAGATAGATAAATAGATAGATAAAAAGATAGATAAAAAGATAGATCGATAGTCAGATAGATAATAGACAGATTGTTAGATAGGCATCTAGACATTAGACAGATACACAGGAAGAAAGATAGTCATATAGAAAGAAAGTATGATATATAGATAGGTAGATAGATAGACAGGTAGATAGATTGATAGATATATAGAAAGATTGATTGATTGATTGATAGACAGATTGATAGTTAGACACAAAATATATAGACAAATAGACAGATAAACATTCAAACAAATAGACAGACAGTTAAAAAAATATATAGAAAGAAAGATAGATAGATAGATTAATTGATAGATATAGTGATAGACAGATTAATAGATACACATATAGATAGATTGAAAGATAGTTACCTAGATAAATATATAGACAGGTAAATAAATATAAAGTTATGTAGATAGGTAGTTAGATAGATCAATCAATCGATTGCTAGATATATATATTGAAAGATATATATATTGAGGTAAGTATAGAGGTAGATAGATCGATTGATCGATCTATAGATAGATAAATCTATCGATTTATCGATCGATAGATTTATTGATTGATAGATCAATAGATAGAAAGATAGATAGATAGATAGATATATAGGTAGATAGATAGATAGATTGATTGATTGATTGATAGGTAGATAGATGGGAAGATAAAAAGAAAGAAAGAAAGATAGATAGATAACCAAGAACATATACATATAGATTAGTAGACAGAGAGACTCATAGACAGATAGACAGACACACACACAAACACACACAGACATACATACATACACATAGACAAATAGATTGATAGAGACAGATAGATAGATATAAAGTTAGATAAATAGGAAGATAGAGGATAAATATAAAGAGATAGACATTTAGAGAGATAGATAAATAAGCAGACATACAGATATATAGATAGATAGGAAAAAAGGTAGATAGATAGATATGTAGATATGAAGATATGCATATATGTAGATAGGCAGATAAAAAAAATAGTCAAATAGGCAGATAGAATGATAAGAAGGTAGTTAGATATGTAAATAGAGATATAGGCAGATAAATAGATAGACACACACACGCACACACACAAATAGACAGATATACAGATAGAAAGACAGATAGACATATAGGTTTATAGTCAAGTAGAAAGATAGACAAATAGACAGATAGATAAATAGACATTTAGATAGATAGATAAATAGATAGATAGACTGAAAGACAAATAGATAGATACATAGATAGATAGTTAGTTAGAAGATAGATATACAGATAGACAAACAGATAGATACATAGATAGATAGATATATAGACAGAAACACAGATATATAGATATATAGACAAATAGATAGAAATTGATAGATTTACAGGTAGACATATAGACTAAGAGAGAGATAGGAAGATACACAAATAGATAGAGAGATACATAGATAGATAGATAGACATTAAGATTGATGGATTGATAGTTAGATGGATTGATAGATAGATGGATAGATGGATAGACAGATTGATAGATAGACAAATAGACAAAGAGACAAATAATTAGATAGATAGATAGATAGACATGTAGACAGTTAAATAGATAGACAATTAGATAGATATACAGATAAACACATAGACACATAGATAGATAGAAGATATACAATAGATAGATAGATAGAAAAATAGAAAGATAAATAGATAGACAGATATACAAATAGACAGGTTGGTATGTAGATAAATATATAGATAAAAAGATAGATAAAGACTGATAGACATATTAACAAATAGACAGATAAATAGGTAAATAGATTGGCAGATAGATAGATAGACGGTTAGATAGATATATAGACAAACAATCAAAAATAAAAATAGATATATTAACAGAAATACAGATAGACAGACAACTAGAGAAAGAGATAGATAGATAGAAAAATAGACAAATAGACAAATCGATAAATAGATAAAGAGATAGAATGGTAGATACATAGATAGATAGAAATATAGATAGATAGACTATGAGACAGATAAACATACATACAGATAGATAGATAGATAGACAGATAGATAGATCGATAGCTACAAATATAGACAAATAGATAGATAGATAGAAAATCAAACAGATATATAGATAGATAGATAATAGTGATATATGCAGATAGAAATATTGACATATATACAATAGACAGATAGATAGTTAGTTAGTTAGATAGATAGATAGAAAGAAACAAAGAAAGACACATAGACAAATAGATAGATAGAGAGATATACAGATAGATAGATATACAAATAGACACTTAGATAAATAGATACAAAGATAGATAATTAGACAGATTGACATATAGACATATACATATATAGATTAATAGATATATAGATAGATTTAAAGATAGAAAAATAGATAGATAGATAGACAAATACGTAGATAACAAATATTCAGATAGGCAGATAGGTATATAGATAGATTGATTGATTGACAGACAGATAGACAGAAAGATAATTGGACATATAGATAGATAGATAGACAGATAGATAAATAGACAAATAGAAAGATAGAAAGATTGATAGACAGATAGATAGACACATAGACTTATTGACTGATAGACATCTATACATATAGATAGATATGTAGATAGATAGACTGATGGATAGTTGGATAGATCAACTGATAGATAGATAGATAGATGGATGGATGGATAAATAGAGAAATAGATAGATTGATTGATAGACATATAGACAAATAAATAGGCAGATAGATAGATAGATAGGAAGATAGAGGATAGACAGAGATAGATATACATTTAGAGTGATAGACACATAGATAAATAGACAAATAGACACATAGATATATAAATATACAGATACAAAAATAGATAGATAGATAGATAGGTAGGTAGATAGATTTATAGACAAGTTGATAGATAAAAAGATAAACTGAAAAAAAGATAGACAGATATATAGATAAATAGATAGACAAACAGACAGAAAGACAGACAGAAAGATATATAGATAAATAGATAGATTGATAAATGGATAGATCTATAGATAGATAAATTGACTAATAGATCATAGAAAGAAAGATAGATAGACAAATAGATAGATAGATTGATAGATAGTAAAGATAGATAGATAGATAGACAAAAAGACAGATAGACAAATATATAGATATATAGATAGATTGATAGGTAGATAGACATAAAGACAGATAGACATACACACAAAAAGATAGATATTCAGAAAGATAGACACATAGATAGACAAACATAGTGACATACAGATACACAGACAGAAAGACAGACATACATATTGATAGATAGATACATAGGCATATAGAGGATAGACACAGAGAGATAGGCATTTAGAGAGATGGATAGATAAACAGATAAACAAATAGATAGATAGATAACCAGATAGATAATAAATAGATTGATAGATAGACATACAGATGATAGACAGAAAGACATATAGCCATATTGAAAGAAAGTATGATGTATAGATAGGTAGATAGATAGACAGATAGATAGATAGATAGATAGATAGATAGACATATAGATATAAGACAGATAGACACAAAAACATATAGACAGATAGATATATAGGTAGATAGACAGATAGACAGACAAATAGGCAAACAAATAGACAGATAGTTAAAAAGATATATAGAAAGATAGATAGATAGATACATATATATAGTGACTGACATATTGATAGATACACAGATAGATAGATAGATACTTGCCTAGATAGATATATAGATAGTCAGATAAATAGATAGATAGGTATATAGGTAGATCAATCGATCGATAAATATTTAGATAGTTAAATAAAAGATATATATATATATATAGAGGTAAGTATAGAGGTAGATAGATCGATTGATCGATAGATAAATAAATCGATCGATTTATCGATAGATAGATTCATCGATCGATAGATCAATAGATAGATAGATTGATTGATAGTTATATATGTAAATAGATAGATATATTGATTGATTGATTGATAAGTAGAAAAACTGGCAGATAAAAAGATAGATAGATAGACAGATAGATAGACATACAAGAACATAGACATAATGATTAGTAGACAAAGAGTCTCATAGACAAATAGGAAGACAGACATGCACACATATATACATACAAACATACACATAGAAAAATAGATAGATAGAGAGAAAGGCCGATATATTGATAGATAGATAGTTAGATAGATTGGAAGATAGTGGATAAATATAAAGAGATATATATTTAGAGAGATAGATAGATAGGCAGACATATAGATAGATAGATAGATAAAAAGTCAGGTAGATAGATAAATATGTAGATATGAAGATATGCATATAGGTAGATAGGCAGATAGTAAAATAGTCAAATAGGCAGATAGAAAGATAAGAAGATAGTTAGATAGGTAGATAGACATATAGGCAAATTGACATATACATACATATATATATAAATACAAATAGACAGATATATAGATAGATTGACAGATACACATATAGGCTTATTCTGATGTAGACAGATAGACAAATAAACATTAGACAATTAAACATATAACAGATAGAAAAATATACAAATAGATTGATAGACAAATAGACAGATTCATAGAAGACCGATAGGTAGAAGATAGATAGACACACAGACAGATACACAGATAAAATAGATAGATACACAGATATATAGACAGACAGATAAACAAATAGATATATAGACAAATGGAAAAATTGATAGATTTATAGATAGACATATAGACTAAGAGAAATATAGGCAGATACGCACAGAGATATAGATACATGGATAGATAGATATTAAGATAGATAGATAGACATATAGATAGATAGATAGACAGATAGACAGATACACAAATATAATAGGTAGA